>CAJHQP010006583.1:0-37277 GCA_905132765.1 Moricandia arvensis | reverse complement strand
AAGGATGGTCTTAACATCCAATAAGAATTCAGCTCGAACAAAATCATTTAATTTTGTCTCTACCTATTTTAATATTGATTTTAGCTGAATAGCTGCATGATACACTTAACCACTAATCAAGGAAAGATTATAATAAAATGTACCTTTCTCTCGGGTTCAGAGCCATTTATATTACTGGTTTGCTTCTCCACCTTTCACTCATCTTCTCCTACTCTTCTATAGACTTTTGGCTTCTCTCTCTCTTTGAACTTAGTTTCATTTGCTCTGTTTATTCACCAATGGCTAGTGTTTGGAGGAAGTTGCTGAAGAGAGAGACGATCCCTCGCATCAGCCAAAGCACAAGGAAGCTCTTCTCCACCGATGGAACTTCATCTTTCGCTGAGAGACTCAGAAACCTTCCCAAAGAGTTCCCCTCTACTCAGGCCAAACGTGATGCTTCTCTGGTAAAAGAAAAAAAAACTCTGTTTCTTGGGCATCTTGAAAATCTGTATCTTCTTTTGATGTTGACTGATCAAATCTTTCTATGTTGTAGCTCATTGGAAGAACTCCACTAGTGTTTCTCAACAGAGTCACTGAAGGATGTGGAGCTTATATTGCAGCCAAGCAAGAACATTTTCAACCTACTTGTAGCGTCAAAGACAGGTGAGACTGTGATGAACTCATAATCTTAGGACATGAAGCGTTGACTTTTGTTTGGTTTTTGTTGTCTCCAGACCAGCTTTAGCTATGGTTGCAGATGCAGAGAAGAGAAACCTTATCACTCCTGGAAAAGTAATCATCATTTTTTGGTTACATAACTTACTCTCAAACTTAATAGTGAATTAATGAATTAACTCACTGAACTGATGTTTATGTTTATTAGACAACATTGATAGAGCCAACTTCAGGAAACATGGGAATAAGTATGGCTTTCATGGCGGCTATGAAAGGGTACAAGATTATAATGACAATGCCTTCTTACACCAGCTTGGAGAGGAGAGTGACAATGAGATCCTTTGGTGCTGAGCTTGTTCTCACTGATCCAACCAAGGGGATGGGTGGAACTGTTAAGAAAGCTTATGATCTCCTAGAGAGTACTCCTGATGCTCATATGTTGCAGCAATTTGCTAATCCTGCAAACACTCAGGTACTTAAAAAGGGTTCCAATAGATCCCTAGGCCATGTAGAGTTGGAGATAGAGAGGTGAATGATGGTTGGAATGTTTGGTGCAGATACATTATGATACAACTGGCCCTGAGATTTGGGAAGATACACTTGGGAATGTTGACATCTTTGTGATGGGGATAGGCAGTGGAGGCACTGTCTCTGGTGTTGGCCAATACCTTAAATCTAAAAACCCAAATGTCAAGGTGACTTGAAATCTTGTGAATATCAAAAAGAGAATGTGTTTGATCATTAATGATGTGCAAATGGTAGATATATGGAGTGGAGCCTGCTGAAAGCAACATACTCAATGGTGGCAAGCCAGGTTCATACTTGTGATCTAAGTCAATGGAAGATCCTAGTTTTTGAGGTTACTGATGGTTAGAGTTTTGAACTTTGAGTTAGGTCCACATGCTATCACAGGCAATGGGGTTGGATTTAAACCGGATATCTTGGATATGGATGTTATGGAGAGCGTTCTTGAGGTAATGTAACTGATTAGCTTCCGCATCTTTTTATTATTCTATCAACTTGTAAAATGCTTATGTTGTGAGAGGAACAGGTTAGTAGTGAGGATGCTATAAAGATGGCTAGAGAATTGGCATTAAAAGAAGGTCTCATGGTGAGTTTTCTTTTTGGAGATTGTAGAGATAACTGGTTTGTTTTTTGCTGGTGCTGACCATGGAAACACTAACTTGTAGGTTGGAATATCCTCTGGAGCTAACACCGTGGCAGCAATAAGACTGGCGAAAATGCCTGAGAACAAAGGCAAACTCATTGTGGTAAGAGATGAGACAACAAAAACAAGTGTTCTTGATTTTCTTTATGATTTTTGTTATGGTTTAATCGGACGGTGTGAATCTTTTTTGTGTTTGTAATGAATAGACGATTCATGCGAGCTTTGGAGAGAGATATCTGTCGTCTATTCTGTTTGATGAGCTGAGGAAAGAAGCAGAAGCCATGAAGCCAGTTTCAGTGGACTGATTTGGTTTTGGTTGATGAATAAAGACTATTTACTATAGTATCTTATCTTGGGAGCAAAATATTGTGACACAACCCACCAAAAATACCATTTATATTAAATAATATATGTTTGTTTTATATTGATGTTGGATATTGCAAGAATAATTTATGTTAATGTGGGATGCTGGAAATAAAAGCATTTTGTGGCTCAGATGGAGATTGGATTTATGTTTTATAATGTTTTGGTTTGTGTATGAAAATGTTTTTGATGCTATAAAGAATTAGATGAATATCTACGCATAAATGTATGTGAGCCTATTACACAATTTGTGAAGAACATTTTAATGTTGTCTATCTACATTTTGAATTGATTTTGTAGTGCAAATTTATGAGTGAACACATTGAAAATTTGAGAGGGAAATAACAATATGAAACAATATGCACAAAATGATCATTTCTTTCTTACCTATTAGTTTATGTTTATTGATTAGAAAATATTATATGATATTTAATAATTTATGTGCTATCACAATAAGAAATGTTACTCTAATTGTAGCATACTTCAATTCAATAATAGGAACATGTTGTAGAGTTTTATGATCTTATTTCTTATGTCCATGGAAATTAGTTGTCCATCTTTGATATATTGTCCACGATAAACATCTAATTGCATATTTGTGATTTGCATTCTATGTTTATCTTGTGAGGAGTATATAGTGGAGAGAAAGTAGATAGCAAAATATATATCTTGTATACAAAGATTGTGTTATAATGAAACTCTTGAAATATGTGAACACTAAAATGAAAAACTTGAAAAGCAATATGAATTTAAAATCATTCTGAGATATTTTCTTTACATATTAAAATTATTAAAAAAAAAATATGTGATAAAGCTACATTCCTAGTAAATTTACAAAGCCACAGTTCATAGCTTCTACAACCAGTATGGATTTGTCCCAAGTTGGTTTAGTAATTGACTTGATTCACGATTGTATTTAAGCTAACTGTTCTTCCTTGTATTGTATAAGAGCTTCCACCAGGTAACAAGTCTAGTCTCTAGTGTTCCCTTCTGGTACATCCACCACAAATTATTCATATTTCATTTGACAAGTGAGAACTAGGTGAAACACTAACAACAAATGAACATTAACCAATAGCATCACTACAGAATCAAAACACTCCTAACTTAATAAAAGCGAATCACACTATGCCCACGTGGCAACGGATCCAACGGCCAGGAAACAATCTCTCGTACTGCTCTTCATATACATAAGCCACGATATCTTCACTATGTAACTGCTCTGCTCTCATATTCAAAACAGAGTTTTTTTTTTTTGCAGAAGAATATTCTCAAAAGCGTTTTGCTGATCGATGGGCTTGGTTGATTTGATCACAAGGGTTGACTCCATCTGCAAAAAGTACGAGAAGTATGATCTCGTTAAGCAGAGAGAAGCTAACGTCTCCTCCGGAGACGATGCTTTCTCTCGTCTCTACTCCTCCTTCGAATCTGCACTCGAAACTCTTCTTCAGGTTTGTTTGTCTCTCGTTAACGTTTCTTGTCTACTTTGAAACATAACTTATGACTCACGTTAACGTTAGAAAACGGAGGAGTTCTCGTCTGAGACGAACAGAGCCAAAGCTGTAGCGATGAACGCGGAGATACGGAGAACGAAAGGTCGTTTGCTTGAAGGTGTTCCGAAACTACAGAGGCTTGCTCTCAAAAAGGTTTGTCCCTTTTAACACAAGTTTGATGGGTTTTGATTCTTGTGTTTGTGTCTGATGAGATATGGTTTTTTACTTTTTAGGTTAAAGGGCTCTCACAGGAAGAGCTTGATGCTAGACAAGACATGGTTTTGTCGTTGAGAGATAAGATTGAGGCTGTACCAGAAGGCTCTGTTCCTGTGAATGGTTGGGCTGCTTCAACATCGTACACTAACATCAGATTCGACACGAATGTCTCTGGTAATATATATATATCGTCTTATATGAAATAGAGGTCGTTAGCTCAACTGAAAAGTATCATGGCCATTGTGTCAAAGATTCATGGTTCCAGTGATTGTTAGGACAAAAATATAATTACATGTTGTGGTCTACGGCCGGAGGATTACGCTACTATGGTTTTATATGAAATAGAGGTCGTTAGCTCAACTGAAAAATATCATTGTCATTGTTTCAAAGATCCATGGTTCAAGTGATTGTTAGGACGAAACTAATATTACAACAGTCGGGGTTTACGGGTTTGGTCCCCAACCTCCTAATATATTTTATTTTTAAATAACATCTTATATGTAGTTTGTAGCTTATTAGTGTCTTTGTGGTTAAGAAAGGCTTGCTCAAATGTATCAGATGAGAGAGTTGATAGTGAGTATTTCCAGCGAACTGAAGAGTCTGATCAGTTTAAGCAAGAACATGAGATGAGAAGAGTGAAACAGGTGAGTTTGTGTCTTGTTTGTTGCATGTTATCATTTGGTGTGTAATGATAGCAAGAGTCTAACTAGTGTGGAAGCAGGATCAAGGGTTAGATTTCATAGCTGAAGGATTGGATACACTCAAGAACATGGCTCAGGACATCAATGAGGTTCACTTTTTTTGTTTGCTTGTTGATGTTTTGGTTCAATGTTATTGATCATATCGTAGTGATTCTCTTATACACATTACAGGAACTTGATAGACAAGAACCACTCGTGGATGAAATAGATACAAAGGTTAGTTAACAAGTGTTCTTGATTTAGTTTTTCTTTAATGTTTTTTCCTTTGATGTGTTCCTTTATATTGACTTGGTATATCATTCAGATTGATAAGGCAGCTACAGACTTGAAAAGCACTAATGCGAGGCTCAAGGATACTGTAACCAAGGTGATAACACACAGACGTTACTCTAAGATCGAGATCAAATTTAAAACTTATTTCATTCAATCTCATTTGTTTTCTGTTTGATTTTATAGCTGAGATCAAGCCGCAACTTCTGCATAGACATTATCCTCTTATGCATAATCCTTGGAATCGCTGCCTTCATTTACAAGTAACTTCTTCTTTCTGCTCACTATCTTGAAACTAGAATGTTAAGACACTTGAAATCTTGCTTCAGTTCCCTTTTGCTTGTTTGGGATTTTGCAGCTCTGTGAAGTGATAGCTTATACTCTGCCGCCTGAGACACAATACATGCACACACGTAGAAGCATGTTTATGTTAGAGTCATGTGAGTGAAGTTTCAGTTTTCATCTGTCTTATTATCCAGCCATGTATCTTTTAATGTCTACTAAACTAACCAAAGATGGAATTTCAGTTATTTCGTTTTTCTATTTTATTCAGTTTTTAGCATACGTAAACACTTGGATTCTGCTTTCTCTTGGCAAAGGCATCTCTATATCATCAAACACTAATATGAATGTATCTCAGCAATCTGAGATCAGTAGCTTGTTTAATATTCGAATTAACTACTTGAAGAGACAGGAACCCAACTCCAGGTCTCCATGTCTACTAGACGCTGTAGTGGCCCTGAGTACAAACATTAGAAGCTGTAGCTTCCGGCCCTAAACATATATTAAAAATTTTGGCCCTAAATCTCTATGTATTTCCAATAGTCTAGTTGGTAAAAGCATCATCGTGATTCCTATGGAAGTTAAGTGTTCAGATTTCTTACGTTGCATTTTAATATTTTTCTTTAAAAATTAGAAATAAATAGGCCCATTTTCTTTGTTGGCTTCTAGCCCTTAAATTTCTAGGGTCGGGCCTGTCTAGACGTTATTATAACGTACAGTGATCAGCTTGATTGTATGGACTTGTTCTGGTATAGCCTAATTGAATGCGAGAATACATTACAGCTTGAACTCCTGCTCCATGAGAAGAATGAATACTTGACATAGTCTGCAACAAAAACATTTCATAACTAGCCCAGCGATATCCTTCTAAAATCTAACCAAGTCCAAATGGTGGTCGACCAGGTGCTAGCAGCCTAGCAATATTGCATTTAATATGACTTCGAGGCGGAGCTAACCACTCTGCTCCGGGTTCTAAAAGCATGTTCAATGCTATAACTTCTATTTGAGGTGCTTAACTTTTGTTTTTTTTCTCATGTTAAAAAAAGGAAAAATTAAAAACGAACCAATCATGGCCGCCACGTGTCAGTGGGGTCTATGAAACAGTGTAAGAGTCGATTCTTAATTAAGAATTTTTGGTTAAAAACTCCCTTTAAGAGCTCTCATTAAACATGCCCTAAATCCGTGCAAGCAATGTTTTTCGGAGGTTCTTGTACAACCATGTTAATACTAGAGTCTAGGGATATTATCAACATATTATGAAAATGTTTTTAATATCAATACATTTAATATATTGATATTGTTTGGGCTGCTTCTGTTGTTGCTGTTTGATAGGTTTATCAGAAAGTAGATTCTCTAGTACATAAAATCTAGAGCAGTTCCATGATATAAGAGGATGATGATTTGTAATAAGTCACCTTTTCAATCATTGCCCAAATAGTAAATGCCACTTGACCCATTTTTAACCTACCCACTTTCAATTATCTTTAATAGTTAGACCAAGATCACATAGTTAGAATCGTAGTTGATAAATTATAAATGGTCGGGATTCGAGATTTTTGATATATTTTTATTGAAACAAAACATATTTAATTAGTTATTACGTTTGAAATTGACTGATCGATCTGCAGACCAACCATGTTACCAGATTATGCCTTTACGCATCACCATGAATCCATGATCCACTGAATTTAGATCCTTTTGGTTAAATCTAAAGAGAAAAAAGGTCAGACTGATTTTTAAAATATTTATCACCATAATTTACAAAAATAATAATACAATGTTGTCACTAGTCAGTGGTCAGTGACAAGTACTGACATGATCTTAACTACTCCTGGTTAAAAAGTTATTTTAAGCACTAAATTAAAAATTACTCCATTCATGTATTGATAACTATCAGAATTAACTAAAACATCATAAGTTTCCATAGATAGAATTATAAGGCCATAACTTTCAATCTTCAAATAAACCACTTGATTGGGTTAAAACCAAAGTATAGAGTACAATCTTGAACTCACATCAGTTTATTCAGATCCATCTTTGAGTGTGGATTTAGGTTTTAGCATTTTGGATTCAGTTATTTTATTTATTTAGAAAGCAACAAAACTAATTTATCTTCATTTCTATTGAGCAAATTTCTGAAATAGCAATTCAAAATTTTTGTCATAAAAATAAACTTAAACAAATAATCAAAATAATTTTTTTTATTTATAAAATTTTAATATATATATATATATATATATATATGTCTTTTTAATTTAAAAATTTACACAAAAATCCACTGCATAACTTTAAACTTTAAATCTAAGATTAATTAATTTAATATGTATAAATGTATATTTACACCTTTTAATTATTTTTCTCTACTATTTTGTGATAAAAACTAAAAAAACTATCTTAGTATATTTCTTTTTTTTTATAAGGTAAAGTTTATTGCTCATCTCATTCATATGTATAATTTACACACATAAAAGCGTGGCAAATCTAATGTTAGCAAAGGGGTAAAAAAGCAAATTTAAAAGTACAAGGGTGAAAAGTCAAAAAAAAAAAAGACACAAGGAGTGGAAGCTTGTCTCTACAACTCCGTAACCGGACAGAACTCACTGTGAAAGTCATGAACACCAGAAGCAGCCCAAAGCCGTTGATTAAACTCTTCTTGCATCTCATCAGGAACAAACGGCGTTCTACAAAGAGGACACGTCTTCTGATCATGATCCATCCAACGGTCGAGACAGCTCCGATGAAATATATGCCGACAGTTTCTCAACCACCGGATCTCTTGCTCTCCTTCGAACTCGTATAAACAGACCGCGCAGCTTTCCGGCAGATCTTCGGAAGTTGTTACGTCTTGGAACTTGATGACTGGTAAGATCTCGCGGATTAGGAGGGCGGAGAAGGGGGAGGGGAGTTCGGGTGTTCGGGTCGGGTGGGAGGTGTAGTCGGGCCAGGTTTGGTCCATTTCGAGAAAGTCCGAGAGGCCCAATAAGCGGAAGAGGGAGAAGAGGAGGGTTCTGATGAGAGTTAGGATGGAGAGTGTTCGTACGAAGAGCTTTGGGAGGAAGACCTCTGTGTAGCCTACGGGGAAGCCCATTGGAGCTAGAGAGAGAGAGAGAGAGTGTGTGTGAGAGTAATAAAGGTTGGGTTTTTAATAAAATACAGAGAGTTTCTTTTTATAGAGCAGGTGAGAGGAGGAAGAAGAAGAGGTTAAACGACGTCGTGTTAAGGAGGATTGTTTTGATAGAGTTAACTGACTGTGACGTTTGTTACGTGAAGGAAAAAAAAAGTAAGACTTTGACAAATTTACAAATTTGTTATTCTCACCACCAAAATTTACAAATTTCAGTGAATATATTTTTCACTATATAAATTTACAAATATAAAAATTAAAAATATTCTGCGATAGTTCTAAAATTTTTTATTATAAAAATAATCTCCATAAAAAATAACCAAAATATATTTTATTAAAAGTGTAAATGTACATTTATATTATAGGGATAAATAATCTAGGTTCGTAATTATAGTTATGGATTTAAGTTTTGCGGTGAGTTTAAAATTTTTGAAAATAAAACATAAATATTAAAAAAAATTATTTTGGTTATTTTTTAAACCTATTTTGATGACAAAACTAAAAAATGATTATTTGAAAAAATTACCTTAGAATAATACAAATTTTACAAATAATAAATAAAAACTACAGACTTAATTATATTCTAAATTTATAGAGTAAAAGCATTTACTCGACTTCTCTTTTCTATAGTTTTTTTTTTCATTTTTTCGTCTATTATTTTATTCCATTTTATTCTGAAAATATCAATCAGACCCTAAAAATGGGAAAAGCAACAAAGGGAACAAAGATTGGTCTGTGAGATGTGACTCTGTCACCAACATTATTAGATTATTTTATTCGTCTGCGTGCGTCTCTACTGTGTTACCATGTTTAGGAATATAAAACATCTGCAAGTTGCACGACGACCAGCACACGTGGTACGTGCGGTCGATAAGAGAGGTTTGATGTGGATGTGGTTTCGTCCTATTATTCATTTTCTTATATTAAATTCATTGCACATTACTATTCGGTTGATGTGGATGTGGTTTGGTTTATTCATTGCATATTACTATTTTACACGTGAGGTTTACTCCAAGACAGTAGAAAATATCAAAGACCGGGTACGTACGTTCTCGTTATGTGGACATTTATTTCATCGAAACACAAAGAAAGCATCGTTATATTTGAAAACAAAGGATGTTAATATGATCAACATGGTTAACTACTAGTTTAATGAAGAAAAAATCGAATGGATCGTCTTCATTACGTGAATCATACGTCAAAAGAGTTATATTTGATGGCTAGTCTCTATTACAATTTACTGAGAATTTTGCTTTTCCTTTTTCGTGTTCCTTTCAATTGTTTCTTTACTTCATAACAAAGGATGGTATATAGAAAACAAAACATAGTTTTATTTCATAATCACATCTTCTATAGTCTTGTAGCTATTATATGTTATATATTGTTTTTAACAAGTTGACATATTTTTAAGATATTTCACACAATAACAAATATAGACAATTTTTGTAATTCTATGTTGGTATCGGTTTGAGTGTATATATCAACGAATTAATCATTATAAATAAATTAATTTTTGTTTACCGTAATTGTTGCGTCCTCGTACTTATAATAGGCATTTTCAGATTCTTATAGTTTTGCTGAATATGTTCTTGTTTATCGAAATATACTTTCATATGTATATACATCAAAATGTGGTTGATGGATGTATCAGACTTGAATGTTATTGGTAATAAGTATATAATCTAAATTTTAAAATCATGATATTATGCTAATAGATGTTTAAAAATCGAATGAAATTTATTCTGTAAAAGAAGAAAAGAGAAAGACATTAGGTCGAGTAAAACATGACAAAAGAAAAAGTTAAAAATGAAGAAAGTAAAGAGAAACAAGAGAAGGCCAAGGGTGTGAGGTGGGTCATGGACACTTAAAATTAAAAGAGAGGGAATAGAGATGATAAATAAAGAAGAAGAGAATCAATATTTAACAAAGACCCTCTCAATTTCGAAAACGATATAAAGAAAGAAAAAAAATCAATTGTTTAATTAACCGAGTGGTGGGCCGAAGAGAAGATATAGGAGACAAGTCGTCGGTGGTAATGATCCTTCCACCAACCGGCTCTACTTTGATCGGACAAATGTCGTTTTAGCCGGAGTTGATACTAAACTAGCCATACTTTAGGTCTATCATATAACTAAAACTGATAGATAATCAAGTGATTGTATGATATTATAATCTAATAGGGTATGAACACATTCTCATAAGATGTATACAAGTATGGTTTTGTTATGGGTGTGTAGGTATGACACAATAAGAACCATATATAATTAAATAATGGACAATTTTCTCAAAGACATTAAAATGTGTGTTTTTTTCATTAAAAGAGCACACAAGAAAATAGGAATCAAAAGATGGTTATTAAAGAAGTAAAAGATTGTTTACTATTATATAAATATAAATAATTATTTAAATAAATAAAAATTTTAAAATAGTTTTTTTTTGAATAATACGCCGTTCAATTCAAACTTTTTATTATATTTTCAAAGTTTATCAAAATTTTATTTTAGAATTAAATCTTTTTGAGACTATTTGTAAAGTGTTTATATAAAATTTTAAATATTTTTTTTTTAATCTTAAACCCTATTCTCATATCTAAATTTGGAGTATAAATTAGTTAACCATATAAGTGTACATGTCTAATAATTTATTTAAAGAAATATTTTGTTCATTTTGATCTATATATGCTATATTTATGATAAAAAAATAGTGTTATTTTAAAGAATTTCTCTTAAATAAATTTGATACTTTTGGTATATTCATGAATCATGAAGTTGTGTGTCTTACTTTATTTTTCTTTTAGTTTTTGGCCTGAAGTTGATGTCTTAGTTAATCGATCACTTTTTTCCGCTAAAACCCAGCAATCTATGATGTCGTGATAAATAATTTTTCTTTTTTTTAATAAAGGTTTTCTTTAAATAGTTAATCTTCGTACTATAGCTTTCAAATTTTGTTCTTTTGTTTTTGGTATTAGGCATTAGCCTATTAAAAGCTTCCACGAAAACACACAAAATATCACAAAACTCATAAAGTATTCAGCGTTTGAGCTCTATCATTAGGGTTGCTACATTAAATTATCTAAAGTTATTTTGACAAGACGTATAGTAATATAAAAAGGTACATATTAATTGGTATACTTTGATTTTATCTAGTTAGTTTTACACGAGAAGCAGAAGTAATACACACTTAAACATTACTGTATATCAATACACATTAAATAATTTTGCAGACACAATGTCACGAGATTCAAACCAAACTTTCTTTGATCTTAACTAGTCACCGAACATCCATGTTCTAATGTATATTACACGACAAACAAACAAGGAAATTGTCAATTACAATCGGTCCAATTAATCAAAAGAAAGAAAAAAAAAGAAACTTTAAAGCGATAAGGGAAAGGTATGGAGATCGAGTGTCGATTAGGAAATGTTGTAATGAGGCCGAGACAATCACATGGCCCCTATTGCTTCTATGCCTTTCATCTAATCTCCAATCTCTTCTACACTTCTCTTGTCATGTCACCGTTTAGGTTTGGGTTACTCTCACCATCTCTCTTTCTCTAGTCCCATCATGAATGATACGAATATATACTTGATTGACTATTTCTTGTTCTTTTATAAACTAATTTATACGATAATCCCAACATCATGATCCACTATTTGAAAGATTGTAAATGATGTTTTGGTGGAATCTGAGGCTCAATCATTATTTTATAGAAAAAAAACTTTTAGATGATGAAAGTCACACTAATATTAGTATATATAGTACACAATATATAATTTTGATTAAAAACTACCATCAAATCTTAATTATTGGAGTTCATTTATGTAAAGTCTCTTCTCATTTAGCAATTTTATTTGTTTACTTAAAATGGAATATACATATCTGCTCTGAATATCATATGATTTGTGGTGTTGCTTTGCATGTGTAGTGTTGGAAGTAAAAGTAATTAGGCAGTACAGTTTATGTGAATGATAAAAGAAAACATAATGTTCGTTAATTAATCAGTAATCACAGAAAGATATTCATAGAAACCTATAATAGTTTTGATAGTAAGTGTAGTAACATGTGTCGTCTTGTCTTTATCGTAAACGTCACATGGTACCACTTCATGTATTTTTGTCCTTGGACCATGGACCATGGTACACCACTCCAAGTTTTCATTTGTAATTTCATGAGAAATAGAGTGCGTTGAATTTGTAGAAGGTACATGTACTACATCAGGTCCTGAAAATGTAAAGTAAAAACCATAGATTTTTTCTTGACGCCCATAACTCTCTTAGATATTGGGTTTTGTATTACTTTCGGCCCAATAATTTGAGATACTAGTTATAGTTTTTTTTTTGTGAAACTCAATAGCTATTTTGATATAGAGAATATATTATATGGTGGAACGAAGGTACCACGAGTCGAGAATTAACCAATGGGAGACCTCACTGCGTTATCCATAGAGACAATCAGATTGTCACCAAAGAGCTTTATAGTTTACACATCATTCTTTCGTTTCTTCTTCTCCTAACACTTTTGAGTCTTGAAGAAGAAGGTCAAACAACGTCGAGAATAATGGCTTCTCTTTGTCCTTCTTGTCCCATAGCCGCAATTTTTCTTTGTTGTCTCCTCTCTGATTACTTAACATCAGTTTGCTTATCAGTTAGTTTACAATAGCGATTCGTCCATCGGTCCATATAATGTAGTGATGTATTGGTGACGTCCCTCTTTTATAATCTACGTGTGCATGTGTGAAACGTAAAAAAAGAATAGTGATCGTTTAAGAAAAACAATTCACTATACCTATTTTGTAGCCCTAACACAGATCTAGAGTTACATACAATATGATCTTATTTAGGCATGGGCATTGGGTCGGGTCCTTGGATTTTCAGGTTTAGCTTCCTAAGTTCCGTTCGAGTTTTATTTTAGTTAGGTTGTTTTCTGTTAATAACATTTCGGGTTCTAATACATTTATATTACTCTTTAGGATTTGATGGGTAAGTCATTGAGCTTTTTGCACACAAAAAAAAGTCACTGAGCTTATATTTTAAGTTTAGTCCTATGATTAGAAAGGATGATGTGTATTGTCCTTCTTATAATAAAGACATTTTATTTGGTCAATATCACATAACTTAAAAAGGAGAATTATGCAGACAATCAGACACATTATTATCACCGAGAGGGTTTATATTTGGTCAATACACAAGGTCCATGCAAAGACATGTTCTTTGGTCAATATCTCAGATCTTGAAATGGAGTAACGCAGATGTATTGAGTTCTTTTGTCCCGTACATGTTTGAGAACTCAGTGATGGTAAACTCCCTATACTTTGGAGGGTTTTGCTCTGAGAGAAGCTCTTTGATGGGTCCATACACTCGAGGATTCGCCTTCATGATGCTGCTGAAGAAACATGGCACTGAAATCCTCGGTTCAGCGGCTCCATTTGCTACCACCCTGTGCTCCACGCTTATGAACTTGTCGTTGCTTATAAGCTGCACAATAAATGATGCTCAAGTCACAAGGTCCATGCATGACCTTTAGAATAATATTACTTTCATATATATACGACAAATTTCTCAAATAGTATTTTTTAAGTTTTTGTCCCAAAATAGTCTTTAAAAAATAACTAAAATAAATTTTTTTTTTTAATTTTGAAAATTTTAGAAATTTTTTATCTTCACTAGTCACCTAACATGCATGTTGTAATGTATTACACGACAAAAAAACAATGGAATTTGTCAATTACAATCGGTCCATTTAATCAAAAGAAAGAGAAAAGAAGCTCTAATTAAAGCGATAAGAGCACCCCCATTAGAGGTTCTAATGGGGTTTATGGACACAGATTTTTAGAAATCATAATTAAAATATTATTATTTTTGTGAACCTCTCTCATGAACCTGGTTCTTCACTGTTTGGCGGGCCCCACGACACGTGGCGGCCCGCCAGTGGTCCAATTATTATTATTATTATTTATTTTTTTTTTAAAAGTAAACAAAAAAAATAAAAAAAAATATATATGGTGAACCCCACCCATGGGGTTCACTAATGGGGGTGCTCTAAGGGAATGGTATGGAGATCGAGTGTCGATTAGGAAAGGTATGGACAGTCACATGGTCTATGCGCTTTTCATCTCATCTCCGGTCACTGTTTAGTTTTTGGCTACGCTCACCATCTCTTCTCTGGTCCTATCATGAATGATACGATTATATTGTGATTGAAACTTTCTTGTTCTTTTATAAACTAATTTATACGATAATCCCAACACCATGATCCAATATTTGATATTTTTTAAATGACGTTTTGGTGGAATTTGGGGTTAATCATTACCTTATTTTCAATAGAAAAAAAAACATTAAGATGAAAGTCACGCCAATACATTTTTATTAGACAATATTATTAATTTTATCGAAAATATCAAATTTTAATTATTGGAATTCATGTATATAATAAGCCTCTATATATATATATATATTCCATTATAAGTAAACAAAAAATAATAATTAGGTAGTGCATGGTTTATATGTGAATGATAAAAGAAAACATAGTGTTCGCTATTTTGCAATGAAGTAGAGAATGAGACTACACATGGGATTACAGCAATGTTACTCAAATCCCAGTGTTATCACATCATAATTTGAAACTGTTAATCGAAACCGTAAACGGGTCGTTAAACCCATTGGGCTTTGGTTTATTAATCCTTACTGTTTCATCCGTCCAAATCCGGTTTTCATTAACAAGACGTAAACCAAAATAAAAGTCCTCACAATTAAAACCCGATCCATATAAACCGGTCGGTCTAATTTTCCTGTAAGCACAGCAATTTAGTTGTTCATTGCTATGGATCTGTGAGATCCGTCGTCTTCTTCTTCCTCCTCTCGTCGGGCAATTGCACTTTCTATGATCCTCTGTGTATGAACAGAGCCTCTAATTTCTTCTTCTCGGAATCAGATCCGTCGTAGAGAGAGTGATACTGCCAAGATGTATATGGCTTATGGATGGCCACAGGTGATCCCGCTTCTACCGGGATCGTGTCCGTCTTCTCAGCGAATCGTCTACCTTAAGCTCGCCGGGAGGCTATTTCTTGTTGTATCTCCGTCTCACTTGGAGCTTTGGGGTTCTTCTCAGGTTTGCTTAATCACCTCTTGCATTTTCGAAATTAGATTTCGTTAATTAGTTTTAAATTTTTCATGGAGCAGCAACGAGTGAGGTTGGGGAAGTACATTAGAGATGAGAAGTCGGTGCGTGAAGAAGGGGAGAATCTGCGAGCTGTGTGGAGTCCAGACTCTAAATTGATTGCTGTTCTTGTAAGCTCATTCTCCAGCTGAGTGTTGATTGATTTGGTGACTCAGTCTTTTTTTTTTATGTATAAAGATGATCTCTTTTTGTTCTTTGATTTGCAGACGTCATCGTTCTTTCTTCATATATATAAAGTAAAGTTTATGGATAAACGAGTAAAAACTGGGGAGAGGCAGCCTTCTGAGCTGTGTTTTGCAACCATTTCACTTTTGCTAAGTGAGCAGGTCCCTTTTGCTGGGGAGGACTTGTCTGTGTAAGTGCCGAGCCCAATAGTTACCATTTGATTTCATAGTAATGTATTGGGATTATAAATGTAAAGCGAGTTTCTTTGACCTTGTGCAGGAGCAATTTTGTGAGAGACAGCAAAACTATGCTGTTGGGACTCTCTGATGGATGTTTATATAGTATTTCTTGGAAAGGAGAGGTAATGTATTGAGCTGCGTCTTCTGCATCGTGTTAGTCACGGTATCTTTTCTTGACTTTTTTTCTTTTATATATTTTTTTATAGTTTGGTGGAGCTTTCACTATTGGTTCTCAAGGTTCTGATAGCAACGATGATAGGCTCTTGCCTTATACCCTCGGCAATGGGTTAGTTTCTGGAGTAGATTCAGCAACACTTGCATCTGATGATAAAATATCGACCAAATCAGCTATTGTTCAGCTGGAGCTCTGCGCTTCTTTGAAGTTATTGTTTGTGTTATATTCTGATGGGCACCTAGTGGTATGTTCTGTGAATAAGAAAGGTTTAAAGTATACTGAGAGCATTAAAGCGGAGAAGAAGTTGGCTGGTGATGCTGTTTGTGCATCAGTGGCTTCAGAGCAACAAATTCTTGCTGTAGGTACAAGAAAAGGGGCGGTGGAATTATATGATCTTTCACAATCAGTCATTCTCTTACGTACAGTATCTTTGCATGACTGGGGGTAAGTAACCTTTTACTATGGAACGCAGAACCAAGGGTATATTCTGTTAGTAGATTAGTTTTGGAAGGTGCAGATACTCTTGTTTTACTATAAATGGAAGTTTACAAGTGTAGACGTCTGCTGTAATTTTTGTACTTACGTAAGGATCCGGGAGTGCTGCATAGTTTATTCCACTACTATAGAGCTGATATATTCAAAATTTTCAATTTTACTTTTGTGTTTCTTTCATGTCCTTGATGTATTGGGTACATGGTTGATAAACTGTTTTGAAACCTGCAGTTATTCAGCGGATTACACTGGGCCTGTGAATGACATTGCATGGACGCCTGATAATTCTGCTTTTGCGGTTGGGTGGAAGTCAAGAGGACTTGCAGTTTGGTCTGTTTCTGGATGTAGATTGATGTCAACTGTCCGCCAAATTGGACTGAGCTCTGCATCATCCCCTAAAATAAACCCAAACCAAGACTCTAGATACGAACCGCTGATGAATGGTACTTCAGCCATCCAGTGGGATGAATATGGATATAGATTATTTGCTACAGAGGAGGCATCTTGTGATAGAATCCTTGCATTTTCTTTTGGAAAATGTTGCTTAAACAGAGGAGTTTCAGGAAAAACTTACATTCGTCAGGTAATGTATGGAGAGGATAGACTACTCATGGTTCAGGCGGAGGACACTGATGAGCTTAAGCTTTTACATCTAAAACTTCCAGTTGAGTATCAACATAACCATTATCCCTTATGCTTCTTCTCCATGTCACGTCTTGAAATAAATTTGTTATATATTATTTTCTTGGTCCAGGTTTCTTATATTACTCAGAATTGGCCTGTTCAACACGTGGCAGCTAGCGAGGACGGGCAATACCTGGCTATTGCAGGTTTACATGGTCTGATCTTGTATGACGTTAGATTTAAGAAATGGAGAGTATTTGGAGATGTCAGTCAAGAACAACAGATTCATTGCAAGGGTTTGTTATGGTTGGGGAAGATTGTGGTAATTTGTAACTACATCGAAACTTCTGAAACGTAAGTTTAAATCTATATTACTAGTTTACTGCTTATACTTCACTGGCTATATTGATTAATGTTTACAAAAGAAAGAAGTGCGATTTAGTAGAAGTGTGTTCGCGGCTCTTCTAGGCATCTTGTCCTTTAAATGTTGTTTCAGTCCACGTGTATATTATTGCAGGTATGAATTGCTTTTCTATCCAAGATATCACCTTGACCAGAGCTCTTTACTTTGTCGTAAAGTGCTGCTTGGCAAACCAATGGTGATGGATGTTTACCAGGATTATATACTTGTATCTTATATTCCGTTCATCATCCATGTATACCATGTCAAGTTATATGGTGAATTGACACCTTCAAGCAAAGCATATCTAGAGGTAGTTAGTTTTTTTTTGCCCCATTTATTTAATGCATTAATTCCAGTAGCCATGCACAAAGTAGATGCTTGAGTTGCTATTCATGCACCTTAAAGTGATAAAATGACAAACAGCTTTCCACAGTAAGAGAATTATCCATCATGACTGCAAAGAGCCATCCAGCAGCAATGCGATTTGTTCCTGACCAGCACCCGAGAGAACGAGACGTGGATAATGATAATTTTTCTTCTGATCTGTCAGACAGGGAACCCTCAAGGTAATAATCAGTAGAGTAGAACATCCGTTTCAGTTTATGAGTTCATTCTGAATGCCTTTTTTTTTGTCTTCCTAGGTGTCTAATACTGCGGGGAAATGGGGAACTTTCACTTCTTGATTTGGTTGATGGACGAGAGAGGGAACTTACAGACTCAGTTGAACTGTTTTGGGTGACATGTGGTCAATCCGAAGAAAAGACAAATCTCGTCGAGGAAGTATCTTGGCTAGACTATGGGCATCGAGGAATGCAGGCAATTCTTCTGATTCATAGCTGCTTCTTGAATATCCTATTCTAGGAATGCTTCACAAGCGTCTGACAGTTTTAATCCCTGTCTTTCGTTCTTACCTATTTTTGTTTCACGCTCTCTATTGCAGGTTTGGTATCCTTCTCTAGGGGACGATCCTTTTATCCAAGAGGATTTCTTGCAGGTATGATTGCTAACCAGAGTCCGTTTTTTAGAGATATCAGCTTGTCTTTCTGTGACAATAATAATTATTTGAGCACATTTATACATCCAAGCAAATCTCTCACATGTAGTTCTTACTTAATCACTGATCAACTCAATGCCTTTATCTTCTGTTACACTTTAGTTGGATCCAGAGTTAGAATTTGATCGCGAGGTGTATCCATTGGGACTTCTACCAAACGTGGGTGTCGTTGTTGGAGTTTCTCAAAGAATGTCTTTTTCGGCAAGTGCAGAATTTCCGTGTTTTGAGCCTACACCTCAAGCTCAGACTATACTTCATTGCCTGCTCCGCCACCTCCTTCAGGTATATATTGGTTATGTTCTCTTTCTTCTCTAGTTAGAATGGTCTCTTCTCTCTGCCACTATCCATTCTGTCGACCTTAATTCATTTTCTCCTTGTTGGTGTTTTTAAAAATATCTTCTCTCATACTGATGACAGCGGGATAAAAATGAAGAGGCGTTACTCTTAGCACAACTATCTGCAGAGAAACCTCACTTCTCCCATTGCCTGGAGTGGCTTCTTTTTACGGTTTTTGAGGCAGATATTTCTCGGTATTCAATCTGTATCATTTTCTAAAAGCATGTCCCAAATATATATATATATATATATATATATATTTTTTTTTATTATTTTTTTTCTTAGCCATATTGTCTTGCTTCACTTCAGTTTGATTTGTTTTCCCATATATGTGGCATAATACGAATTTCAGGCCAAATGCAAACAGGAGCCAGATCTCAGGACCTGTAAATCTTAAAAAGTTAACCCTTTTGCGGAAAGCCTGTGATTTAATAAAACATTTTCCGGAATACTACGATGTGGTTGTGAATGTTGCCAGAAAAACCGATGCCCGTCACTGGGCCGATTTATTTTCTGCTGCTGGGATTTCAACGACGTATGTTCCTTTGTCTTTGTGTTTGGCCTTGGCCTTTGTCTTCTCCTAGCGCTTAAAAAATATGTATTTTAGTTTGTTAAAGATGGAAACTTCTCTGCTCTTTTTGTGTTAACTAAATATGCTATAAATTTGATTTTCTCTTTTGGTTTTAGGCTGTTTGAGGACTGCTTCCAGCGAAGATGGTATCGAACTGCAGCTTGTTATATACTTGTAAGACCCGGAAGTCCATAACCGTTTATTTAATTACTTGCCAGTCTTAGTTTGATTAAGTGTCCCTGGGGCAAAAGCGCATTTTGTTGCTGTTATAGGTCGCTGTAGAAATCTGTTAGGCTATGTTTCGAATAGCAAACTAAAGTATAGAAATGGCGCAGGTGATTGCCAAACTAGAAGGTCCTGCTGTCAGTCAGTACTGTGCATTACGATTATTGCAGGTAATTTTGGCTGTCACACCTTTCTGACTCTCTTCTTTTCAAATTTGTTCCTTCTGTTGTTAAGACATGTACATTTGCAGGCGACACTTGACGAGTCTCTCTACGATCTTGCTGGAGAGCTGGTATGTATTCGATCTTCTTTTTGTTTGTTTTAAATGGGAAATTTAAATGATGTGCCTCATATGCTGATAACGTCTGAAGGTGAGGTTCTTACTGAGATCTGGAAGAGAAATTGAGCAAGCGCCAACAGAATCAGATACAGTATCATCACCTAAGCTTCTAGGGTTTCTTATTTTTGGTTCCAGCCACAAGAAGTCATCACTGGATAAGAGGTTGAAACTATAACTCTGTTTGGTTTTTGATTTTTAGTGTGATTCAATTGCCTTCTTTCAATGCATTTGAATAACTCTGGAGCAGCTCGTCGTTCAAGGAGCAAAGTCCTCATGTTGCTTCTGTTAAGAGCATACTTGAGAGTCATGCCAGTTACTTGATGTCGGGTAAAGAACTTTCAAAGCTAGTTGCCTTCGTGAAAGGCACCCAGTTTGATATAGTGGTACGTCAACACTTAGCTTGACACTCACCTTTTATGGTAATATATAGAGTATTTACTAACAACAACCCCAAAACTTCAGGACTTTCTTCAAAGAGAAAGATATGGCTGTGCTCAGCTGGAGAATTTCGCAGCAGGACTTGAACTCATTGGTCAGAAGGTACGAATCAGCTCCATTTTTCGTGTCTTTTGATTTTCAAATTCTTGTTTTCTTGATCTTACCTCTAAAAGTCTACTATTGAATCCCTCAGCTGCAAATGAGTGAGCTACAGAACCGGTTAGATGCAGAGTTTCTACTGGCTCAGATGTGTTCGGTGAAGTTCAAAGAATGGATAGTTGTTCTTGCCACTCTCTTACAACGATCCGAGGTTTGATATCTTCTAGTTTCCACCATTATATCATGACTTTGGTAAAGCATCACATTGACATAACCAAGTTGTTCAATCTATTTATTACAAACACAGGTTCTTTATGATATATTCCGGTCTGATCTACGCTTGTGGAAAGCATATAGCATGACGTTACAGGTAAAACTTTTGTCTCCATAACAATCAGACCAAGCCCATTTGGCCACGGACTTTAAAAAGTTTGTTCTTTTGTTTCAGTCACACTTAGGTTTCTCTCAGTACCATGACTTGCTCCAGATCTTGGAGGAGAAACTCTCAGCCACCGCACTAGAAGGAAGCAGTAGAGGTTCCATCTCTTGAGATAATAGTTTTTTTTTTCTTTTTGGAGCTTTTTTTTTGCGTTTTAAACACTTTTGGCCTCTTGCAATTTTTCATGTTGGTGTAGATATAAACACGATCCCAAATTTAATAAGAAATACATTTCCCTCGTTTGGACTTATACGATTAATAATATTATTATTGTCACCTTTGTTTTACACCACACAATAAAATTTGTAACAAAATAGTATATGAGTGCTGACTAGTTATGGCTTTTTGGCCACTATTATGAAAAAATATATTAGATTTATAGATTTTTAAAATGTATATTTTTGTTGGAAGAGAACAAAATTAAAAACTGAAAAAGGAAGATAAGCACCCGTGACCGTGAGAAAGGATGGAGGCGTGAGAAGTGGGTCGGCCGAAGTGGATGAGTGGAGTGGAACGTGGGGACACACTCAAAGTTCACGAGATAACTTACTTTGCTAAAACAATTATTAATTATAATAACTCATATTAAGCAACACATTAAGGATAACCTTTTTATTTGTGTATTTTGTAAGCTTCTCTTTTGACTTAACCTGCCCTGACACATTCTCATTTCCATTATGTATTAATGAAGATGCTCTTGAATGACCCCATTACTTGCAAAACTTGTGTGGGATTAGATTTCACTTGAGATGATAAACAATAATTTTTACTATTTAGCTTACTTGCCGCAAGTAGTAACGAGAGAGTACTCAAAGATGGTATAAAGAGCTTGGTAGTTTAGTTGAAAGAGACAAGAATGTTGTTTGTACTCTACACTCACAAGTCACAAGTCGCAAAGAGACAATCAATCACCCATTCTGGTGTTACTTTATTAAAAACTCGAACATAACAACCCGTGAGTCTAATGGAATTGACATTGTTCAGCTCCCATATTATCATATTTGAAACAAATTATGTTTCTTCTAGATTGTGTAAAAAATGTATAGTTAGCAGTGACCGTTTTATACTTTTATGATTGTATCATGTTAAACACGTTTTTCTTGATGGCCGGTGTGAACAGTGATGGCGTGGACGGTGACGGCGTGGACGGTGAAGTTAGGCAGCCGAAAGATTGGACAATGGTTTTGTCCAAGATTGTGAGCTCACCAACCTCCTCTCCATCCCTATAAAAGGAGAGCCATGGTGAATCAGTTCATCATCCCAAAAATTACAGAGAATAAGAAGAAGAAGAGACGAAGAACGTAAGAGAGAGAGTGAGTGGGAAGAAGAAAGAAAAAAAAACTTTTTCTTTTCATTTCGGGTATATTTTCTTATGGGTATTTGGGATCAGGTTGAGAGAGAATTATTTAGAGAGTTTGTTATTTTCTCCTTTTATAACGAGAGAATTATTATTGTTTTCTCCGTTATAATTGAGAGGTTGTAACTCCTATTATTTTCCTCGGAATAAATTCTTCTACCTTGTCCGTGGTTTTTCCCTTTTGGGGTTTTCCACGTTAAATCCGGTGTTCCATTTATTGCACTATTTCTCAAATTATTAGCTGCGACCCTGCTCTATCTGGTCCGATTTCTACAACAAGTGGTATCAGAGCATAGGTTCTGGAAGAAGCAATGGCGGCAAAATTTGAGATCGAAAAATTCAACGGCAGCAATTTTGCGCTGTGGAAGTTGAAGATGAAGGCTATTTTGAGGAAAGATAGCTGCTTAGCGGCCATTAGTGAAAGGCCGGCTACATACACGGATGATGATAAGTGGAACGAGATGGACGGGAATGCTATTGCAAATCTTCACCTTGCACTTGCAGATGGAGTGTTGTCAAGCACTGAGGAGAAGAAGACTGCAAAGGAGATATGGGATCACCTTGCAAAATTGTACGAGGCCAAGTCGCTGCACAACAAAATTTTCCTTAAGAGGAAGCTTTATACTCTACGGATGGCGGAATCTACTTCAGTGACGGAGCACATCAACACCTTGAATACTTTATTTTCTCAACTCACTTCGTTGAGCTATAAAGTAGAATCACAGGAGCGTGCTGAGCTTCTACTTCAAAGTCTATCAGATTCATATGATCAACTCATCATCAACTTAACAAATAATGTCTCCACCGACAGTCTAGTCTTTGACGATGTTGCAGCTGCGGTTCTGGAAGAAGAAAGTCGGCGCAAAAGTAAGGAAGACAGACGAGAAACTCCACAAGTGGAGGCATTGACGGTGATGAGAGGAAGATCAATGGAGCATGGCTCAAGTGGGAGTCACAAACATGGTAGATCAAAGTCAAGAAGTAAGAAGATTTATAAATGCTACCACTGTGGCAAGAAGGGTCACTTGAAGAAGGATTGTTGGGAATTAAACAATTCCAACCCTCAAGGAAATGTTGCAAACACTTCAGATAATGGAATAGCCCTGTGTTGTGAAGCAGCAATTTCAAGCGAAAACAGGAGAAGGTTCGCTGATATATGGTTGTTCGACTCAGGAGCTACATATCACATGACCTCTAGAAGAGATTGGTTCCATCAATATGAACCTATCTGTGGAGGATCTGTGTACAGTTGCAATGATCATGAACTTAAGATTGTTGGCACTGGATCCATTCAACTGAAGATGTATGATGGTACAATTCGTACTATTCATGAGGTGCGACACGTGGAAGGCCTGAAAAAGAATTTATTATCTGTGGGGCAACTTGATGATTTTGGTTACAAAGTTGAAGTCGAGAATGGAACTCTAAAAGTAATTAGAGGAGCAATTGTGCTTATGAAAGGAGAGAAGATAGCTGCGAAGTTATACATGTTAAAAGGAGAAACTCTGTCAGAATCAGAAGCATCTGTTGCTTCAAGTTGTTCCAGTGAGAAGGCTACAACGGTGTGGCATCAGAAACTTGGGCATATGTCAGAACAAGGCATGAAAATTTTTGCAGAGAAGAAGTTACTTCCGGGTCTCACAAAGGTATCATTATCCTTTTGTGAGCATTGTATTACAAGCAAGCAGCATCGGTTGAAGTTTAGCACATCGAGTTCTAGAAGTAAAACTGTTCTAGAATTGGTTCACTCTGATGTGTGGCAAGCACCAGTTACATCACTAGGAGGAGCGAAGTACTTTGTGTCCTTCATCGATGACTACTCTAGGAGATGTTGGGTGTATCCTATCAAGAGTAAGGCGGATGTGTTTTCAGTCTTCAAAGTTTTCAAAGCACGGGTGGAACTTGAATCTGAAAAGAAGATCAAGTGTTTGAGGTCAGATAATGGAGGTGAATACACTAGTGATGCATTTATCAAATTCTGTAAAGCAGAGGGCATCAAAAGGCAGTTCACTACATCATACACTCCTCAACAAAATGGAGTGGCAGAGCGGATGAACAGGACTCTGTTAGAAAGAACAAGAGCAATGTTGGGAGCTGCAAGCTTAGAGAAGAAGTTTTGGGCAGAAGCAGTCAACACCGCCTGTTATGTGATAAATCGGTCGCCATCAACTGTAATTGAGTTGAAGACACCAATGGAGATGTGGACAGGGAAACCAGTAAATTATTCAGACCTCCATATATTTGGGAGCCCAGTGTACGTGATGTACAATACCCAAGAAACTACAAAACTAGATCCAAAATCTAGAAGGTGCTTGTTCTTGGGATATGCTGATGGAGTGAAGGGGTATCGCCTGTGGGATCCCACTGCCCACAAGGTTATAATCAGCAGAGATGTTATCTTCACAGAAGATAAAAAGATCGAAGAAGAAAATAGCAGTTCAAAAGAAAGGTCAGAGATCGTAGCAGTACGGGTGGAAAAAGAGAATTCTTCTGAAGCAACACCAGAACACGAGGAAGAAGAACTTGCTGAGTCTGAAGAAGAACTTGGTAAAGGAAAGCGTGTAAGGACTACACCAGCCTGGCACAAAGATTATGATATGAGCTGCAATGTTGCATACTGTCTTTTAACTGAGGACGGGGAGCCATCAAATCTTCAGGAAACAATGAGCAGTCCAGATGTATCTCAGTGGATGGAAGCAATGCAAGAAGAAATTGAAGCTCTACATAAGAATAAAACTTGGGAGCTTGTATCATTACCACCAGGAAGAAAAGCCATTGGAAACAAATGGGTATATAAGATCAAGCGAAATGGTGATGACCAAGTGGAGCGGTATCGTGCTAGATTGGTGGTGAAAGAATATGCTCAGAAAGAAGGCATCGACTTTAATGAAATCTTTTCACCTGTGGTTCGGCTCACAACAGTTCGGATGCTGTTGGCAATGTGTGCTACATTTGACTTACATCTAGAGCAGTTAGATGTGAAAACAACTTTTCTTCATGGCGATCTTGAGGAAGAAATTTATATGCTCCAACCAGAAGGTTTTGAAGAAAAAGAAAAGGAGAACTTGGTTTGCAGGTTAAACAAATCTCTGTACGGTCTAAAGCAGGCGCCAAGATGTTGGTACAAGAGATTTGATTCCTTCATTATGAGCCTTGGATACAGCAGACTCCATGCAGACCCTTGCGCATATTTCAAGAGGTTTGGTGAAGGAGAGTTCATTACATTGCTGCTGTATGTAGACGACATGTTGATAGCAGGCCCCAACAATGATCGTATCAATGAATTGAAGGCACAGTTGGCTAGGGAGTTTGAGATGAAGGACTTGGGACCAGCAAACAAGATTCTAGGGATGCAAATTCACCGAGACAGAAATAATAAGAAGATTTGGCTTTCACAGAAGAATTATTTGAAGAAAATCTTGCGAAGGTTCAACATGCAAGATTGTAAGCCAGTCTCTACCCCACTTCCTATTAATTTCAAGTTATCCTCCAATATGTATCCTAGCAGTGAAGAAGGAAGGATGGAAATGTCTCGAGTACCGTATGCATCAGCAGTGGGTAGCTTAATGTTCGCAATGATTTGTACACGACCTGACATTGCACAAGCAGTGGGAGTAGTAAGTCGGTACATGGCGAACCCTGGTAAAGAGCACTGGAATGCCGTTAAGAGGATCCTAAGATATATTAAGGGTACCTCGGATGTTGCATTATGTTATGGAGGATCAGACTTTGTTGTCAGAGGCTATGTTGATTCAGATTATGCAGGAGATTTGGATAAGAGCAAATCCACAACGGGATATGTGTTTGCACTTGCTAGCGGATCTGTAAGTTGGGTTTCAAAACTACAATCAATTGTAGCGACATCAACAACTGAAGCAGAATATATAGCAGCTACACAAGCTAGTAAAGAGGCAATGTGGTTGAAGATGGTGATGGAGGAACTCGGGCACAAACAAGAGACAATTTCTCTTTTTGTGACAGTCAGAGTGCCGTGCATCTTGCAAGGAATCCAGCCTTTCATTCAAAAACCAAGCATATTCGAGTCCAGTATCACTTCGTTCGTGAGAAAGTGGAAGAGGGCACGATAGATATGCAGAAGATTCATACAAAAGAAAACATAGCAGATTTTTTGACGAAAGCAGTCAGTACTGACAAGTTTATTTGGTGTCGATCCTCTTGTGGCCTGATGGAGACGTAAGCAACATGGAATGGCAAGGTAGAAAGAATGGTGTGAAGATCCGATTGATCTTCAATCAAATCTTCAAGTGGGAGATTGTTAAACACGTTTTTCTTGATGGCCGGTGTGAACAGTGATGGCGTGGACGGTGACGGCGTGGACGGTGACGGCGTGGACGGTGAAGTTAGGCAGCCGAAAGATTGGACAATGGTTTTGTCCAAGATTGTGAGCTCACCAACCTCCTCTCCATCCCTATAAAAGGAGAGCCATGGTGAATCAGTTCATCATCCCAAAAATTACAGAGAATAAGAAGAAGAAGAGAGGAAGAACGTAAGAGAGAGAGTGAGTGGAAAGAAGAAAGAAAAAAAAAAATTTTCTTTTCATTTCGGGTATATTTCCTTACGGGTATTTGGGATCAGGTTGAGAGAGAATTATTTAGAGAGTTTGTTATTTTCTCCTTTTATAACGAGAGAATTATTATTGTTTTCTCCGTTATAATTGAGAGGTTGTAACTCCTATTATTTTCCTCGGAATAAATTCTTCTACCTTGTCCGTGGTTTTTCCCTTTTGGAGTTTTCCACGTTAAATCCGGTGTTCCATTTATTGCACTATTTCTCAAATTATTAGCTGCGACCCTGTTCTATCTGGTCCGATTTCTACAACATATCATATGTATAGTAATGAACACTACTATGAATTCGAATTAGAGTGGTGACAATATGACATAGAACCATGAACGTAACTAATAAGTTATGGGGTCTTAAACACCCATAATCATCAGAGATCATACGTTAAGTAGTTATCAGTATTCATAATTTCATTTTTTGCCTTTAGGCCATACTGAAGATATGCCTCTATTTGGTAGTATTGCGGCCATAATGAGGATATGCCTTTGTTTGGTTATCTTTTTTTCTGAAGACTCTTGTCACCCATTATATCTCCCAATCAATTGATATACCACTAAGTGATAAAACTTATAAGATCAGCAAACACTCAAGACAAAAAAAGGTCTCACTCTTTCTTCTTTCTCAATGATTTCTCCGCTTATAAATACTCATTCACTCCAAGTCTATCCTCACAAACCAATTAACTAGTCTCTCCACTTCTACAAAGGTCACAAGTCACAAGTAAGTAACTCTCTCTCTCTAAACACCATATACCATTTTGCTTTTAGTATTAAGTTATTCATTATGTTTCATGAAACATAAACCTCACCTTTCCTCCTTCACAAGAAGTTGTTCAACAAACCATTGAAAAAAATAAAAACCCCTTTTGATTCTATGTTTTAACTAACTTTATTTAATCCAATACAATCATTTCTTGATACTAACTCTCTTTCTTTCTTGTTTTGACATACAAAGAAAGCCATGAAGAACATACTCTCATGCATAGTTACCATCCTCACCCTCTCCATCCTTACAACCAATGCTCAAGGAAGAAAGGTATCACAGTCATATGAAACATTCGAGTACACAGCCATCACATGCAGATCCCACAGCGCCTCAATAACAGACTTTGGAGCCGTCGGAGACGGCAAAACATTGAACACAAAGGCCTTCCAAAGCGCCGTCGACCACCTCAGTCAGTACTCATCCGACGGTGGAGCTCAGCTCTTTGTCCCCGCTGGAAAATGGCTCACCGGGAGTTTTAGCCTCACGAGTCATTTCACTCTGTTCCTTCACAAAGACGCTACTCTCCTCGCTGCTCAAGACTTGGAAGAATACCCAGTTCTAAAAGCTTTGCCTTCTTATGGAAGAGGACGTGATGCTGCTGGTGGAAGGTTTGCTAGTCTTGTCTTCGGAACTAATCTCACTGACGTAATCATAACCGGTAAGTAAAGTTTCATTTTACTTTTTTAAAAATAGAAATACATTAGCACTAAAAAAATTTGTCACAAAAATAGTCAGAAAAATGACCAAATTTTTTTATTAAATGGTGTAAATATACACTTACACCTTTAAAATTGATTAATATATACTTAAGGTTTAGATTTTTGAGACGGAGCTTTGAGATGAGTTTAAATTTCTAAAAAATAAATATACAGTTTTAAATAAAAAAAAATTTTATTTCGATTATTTTCTTTATTGAATTTTTTTAGGTAATATAAACTTAAAAATTATTTGAGAAATTGTTATTTTTTAAATTGTGAGGGAATTGTTTTGAGCCGTTGGATGTTGTTATTACAGGAAACAATGGTACGATCGACGGTCAAGGATCGTTTTGGTGGCAGAAGTTTCACGGTGGTAAACTTAAGTACACTCGACCGTACTTGATCGAGCTAATGTTCTCCGACACTATACAGATTTCGAATATAACGCTCGTTGATTCTCCGTCATGGAATATACACCCGGTGTACAGTAGGTAATATTATATTCTCTGTCACACCTTTCACCTAATATAAGGTCTAGCAAAAAAAGTTATAGAACCGAGATTCAAACCTAACTTTAACCAAAAAACTTCAAACCGTACCAGTCCACTGGGCTAATCAGTGTTATAAAGTCGGTTTAGATGACAGCAAATAGGACCTAAATGAAAAGATTTATCTACAAAAAAGTTTCAAAAAAATTGGTTTAGACGTTCATCTAATTAATAATCTTCTTCAAATTATCTAGTTACAGTACTCAAAAAGTTTTATAAAGTGATATTTTGGATTTGGGTATTATCGGAATCCGACACTAACCCTATAGCATGTACTTGGAAAACATAAAAAAAATTGTGATCCAGAAAAACCTATTAAAATAATCTAAAAATCAATTATAACCTAAATAAATATATATAGTTTCAAGTTATTTTAATAGAATATCTAAAATATTATTAATTGAATCTGTAATGAATTTGAATCCCAAACAAAATATAAGTAAATTTATAAATATTATTCAAATCTATATTATTACTCCCCATGTTTCATGTTTCATTATAAGTGTCATTTTAGATTATGAACATAATTAATTTTATATATTTCTATATAAAATTACAGTTACCTATATAACTAACTATATTTCAACCAATATAAAAAAATCGTAAAATAAAATTAATAAATTTTGCATTTAAAACTGAAAGCGAAACTTATTTGTAAAGAAAATATTTTTTTTTACTATGGCATGAAAAAAATGTAGTACTATTAACCATGCACTCTCACTAAGGACGTACGTTATTTAAGAGATTATTACTAATAAAATCATACTACGTGGCAGCAACATCATCGTGAAAGGAGTCACGATCATCGCTCCGGTGAAATCTCCAAACACCGACGGAATCAACCCAGGTTCGTCGCCGCCGCAGACTCTTTAATCAATTGTTTCCGATCACGTTCAATCAAATCACTCTGATGTTTCGCAGACTCGTGCACCAACACCAGGATCGAAGACTGCTACATAATCTCCGGCGACGACTGCGTCGCCGTAAAAAGCGGCTGGGACGAATACGGAATCTCCTTCGCCATGCCGACAAAACACCTCATCATCCGCCGCCTCACCTGCATCTCGCCCTACAGCGCGGCCATCGCGCTGGGGAGCGAGATGTCCGGCGGAATCCAAGACGTCCGCGCCGAAGCCATAACCGCCTACCAAACCGAATCCGCCGTACGGATCAAAACCGCCGTGGGGAGAGGAGGGTTCGTGAGGGACGTGTACGTGAGAGGGATGAGTCTCCACACGATGAAATGGGTTTTCTGGATAACCGGGAACTACAAGGCACATGCGGATAGCCATTACGATCCTCACGCTGTACCGGAGATAACCGGGATTAATTATAGAGACGTTGTGGCTGAGAATGTTTCGATGGCGGGAAGGTTGGAAGGGATCTCGGGGGATCCGTTTAAAGGGATTTGTATTTCGAATGCGACGATTGGGATGGCGGTTAAGCATAAGAAGGTGATGTGGATGTGTAGTGACGTGGAGGGGGTTACGAGTGGGGTTGATCCTAAGCCTTGTGATTTGCTTAATGGGGATGGGTCGGAGAAGAAGAAGGTGGAGGGTGGTGGGTGTGAGTTTCCGAGTGATGTGTTGGAGATTGATAATGTTGTGCTTAAGAGTTGTAGCTATCAGATGAGTTAAGAAGCTGTGTTTTGAAGATGAAACAGAGAAGCTCTGTCTCAATGTTGTTACTTGTTTGTCAAGAAACATAAACAGAGCACTCTTGTATTGCTTTCTGTGACTAGTGGAACTCAGTGAGGCTTATTTGACACTGATCATCTTTGTCAACAATAGAACTCAATGACTGAAACCATCAACTGATCACGAGCCTAGTTCAGGAAGCTAGGCGTGAGACTTATTATTCGGGATCGCTCTAGATCTACTCTGAAAATAGGATATCTAGGATGCTTTGATCCGAATAGTAAAATTTTGGATCCATTACAAGAAGCTATGAACGTCTATTGCCATGTGTAAGAAGTACATTTGTACATAATCCAAAAAAAATTATATAATTTTAAAAATTAAATTTAGAGTATTTTTTTAAAATTTAAGACCCTATTTGCGATGTTGTTTTAATTGTTCTTTGTGAAATGAAGATTTGCATAGGGTCCATGAGACTGACCTGGCTGTGAAAGTAGTTTGAGGTGGAAAAAACAGGGCAAAGCTAGCTTGCATAGCAAGAAACCTAGTTTTATATGTTGACGTCGCAATCAAGGAACTCAAAGCGGGAAGTATGTATTATAGTTAGGCCATCTTTAACCCGGGTCTCTTAAGATGGGGTTCTTAATTTTTTTGTCCTCTTTTTAATTTTTTTTTTTTTTTTTTACATTTTTCCGGATAAGAGACGTCTCTTATGTCTCTTATTTAAGAGACGGTTCTTAAGTTTTCTTAGTTATAATTAAGATACGGTCTCTTAAAAAATAAGAACCCCTTGTTAAGAGACCTGCATTAATCATGCCCTTAGAGATTATGTGCTGAGATTGAAACAGTGAAGTTTATGGTTACAAAAAATAAAATAAAAACTGGTTACATAAGGTTAAACAACTTTGAAAGTGAAACCTATATAATTATGTATTATTCCTCTACTTTTAAGTCTCTTAGACAGATCTATAGATAATCTATTTGAGTATGTATATAACCAAATAGACAGTTTTTAAGTTCGGACCAATGGTGAATGAGGGGAGATCAACCTCGGTGACCTAACATGTTCATCGTACATCTTGGAAGTGAAACTCAGCTTAAGATTCTCTTGAAAACTCTTACGCTTCTTGTTGTTACACTTCTTGTTCTGTTTGTCTTTGAGCACAAAGCTTTTCATCCTCTCTAGTGCGATCTGGAGTGTGTCTTCATCCATATTAGCAAAGCAGACTCGGAACCAACCTGGCTCTGAGCAGTGAAACGACGAGCCAGGAGAGATGTTGATCTTCACATTATTAATGATTATTCTCCAAAGAGACATCTCAGACTCAAAGGTCTGGTCTTTAAGCATCGGTCTTAAATCCATCAAGACGAATAAACCCGCGTTACTTGTTAAACAAGAAACCCCCATCTCTTTAAGCCCTTCCGTGAAGATCAAGTGTCTCTTCGCTACTCTCTTCGACACTTCTTTAAGGAAGTTATCGACAAAGCTCTGATCAGACAACATAACTGCTAAAAACCTCTGTGTCTGAGACGAGACCAAACCGAAACTCGACATCCTCCTTGCACATGTCACAACAGCATCATTGTAAGAGTAAACCACACCAACTCGGAAACCGGGAAGACCCATGTCCTTTGAGAGACTGTAAACGATATGGATCAGGTCACGGTTCACATGATCCATCTCTTGGATCATCTCAGCCACACTGATGAATCTTGGTTCTGCAAAGACCGTGGCTGCGTAGATTTCATCGCAGACTAAGTGGATCTGCTTGTCGTTGATGAAGTTGATTAGGGTTTGAAGAGTCTCTCGATCGAGACTTGTTCCAAGAGGGTTTGATGGGTTTGCTAGGATCAGGCCTTTGACCTTGATGCCGGTTTCTTGGGCGTCAAGATACGCTGATTCTAGGGCTTGTTTTGTGACCTGGAAGTTGTTTGAGCTGGTACACTCCACAGGAATGATTCTTACTCCAGTTCTCCAACTTAGATCTCTATCGAATCTGAGATGTTTGAATAATAATAAACCCATTAATTAGTACGGAAGAGTAAGTCATTCAAGTGTTAATTAATAGTTTACTTTAGAGAATAGTCAATGGACAACTTGTTGGAAGTAGTGTGGATGGGGTGAATCAATCAAATGAGTTATATTTAAAGATTGTTAATTGTTCTAAAAACCCCCCAATAACTATGTACTGGCCAGTACTATTTTGCATCAAAAGAGAACTCTTGTATAATGAAATATTAAAATATAATGCCCCTTATTCATGTGTGTTCCTTGCTTACCAAAACATTGAATCAATCAAATGAATTATATTTACAAAATTTTTATTGTTCTAAAAAAACATTAATAATGTACTGGGCCTACTGGCCAGTACTATTTGTATCAAGGAAACCTTCTGTTTTGACCAGACAGAAAGCTATATGTATTATGAAAATTAAACTACATGCCCTTTTCATCACTTTTTTTTTTAAATACAGTATAACAATCACGTATTCATGCTCTTTTTCTTTTTTAAACCCTAAATTAATAAAATAATGTTTAATTAGAGAAAAAAATAATAATTAAGAAAATACGTACGCGGCATAATAAGGAGTAGGGACGAGAAAAGCGTCGCCGCGATTAGCAAGACAGAACATGAGTGTCTCATTTGCTCCGGTGGCTCCGCCGCTCATCACCACCCTCTCTTCCTCAAACCTCACCCTTCCTCCTCTAGCTCTCTCCATAAACGCCGCTATTGCCTTTAAAATCATTTCCAACAAAAATATATATTAGTTTCAGGCCTTTAGCAAATACTAAAAATTTAAGGAAAAAAAGATACACTAAAAATGATCAGAATGGCTCAAATGAACTATTTTGTTTAACTTAGCACCTCCAATGTTAATATAACGAAGAATTAATAAATTTTTAAACATAATTAGTGATATTAAATGAAATAAATACCTGTCTAAATTGTTTGAGACCATGATAATCTTGAAACACAGCTATGTCGGAGAAACCGTCAATGCCCTCCGCGGTGCAGATAGATGCCTGTGGATTTGCCTTTATCCACTCTTTGATCAAGTCAGAACAAAGCTGAAAACAAATAATCACAATTTAGAAGACAAAGAAAAATAAAGAAGAAAAAAAAACATATTAAGAGTTAAAAGAAAACAAACTTGATTTTCAGCGAGACCCATTTGAATAACACCTTGTGGGTTATGTTCACGATGGTAAGGGTTGTTATCGTAAGCTTTCCAGCCATCAAAGTAGGGAGAATCTTCACCGTGCTTGTCACCGACAGCTAGTTTTGACAGAAGATTCTTGTCGAGAGACATTCTTACGGTCGAGTTACTTCGTGTGTGTGAATAGAAGAACAATGTGTGTGGTTTTGTGAAGTTGTGGTGTTGGTTTGCTTGTGAATATAAATGGAGCTTGTGATGAGTATTTATAATGTGATCTTTGTGAGAGAATAAGAAAGAAACGTGTTCCCATAAGAAAACTTGTTTGAAAAAAAAAAAAAAAAAAAATTTGTTTGAATTCTCTTTTATCAAAAAAAAAAAAAATTGTTTGAAATCTTCTGTCTCTATAAAAGTATTGTTTTGTGGGGACAATATATGTTCAACTAAGTCTTTTGTTTTTGAGAACACTGTCAAACTTAGTTTAGTTTTAAAAAGTCTCATGCCAAGACAATGTTTGTCTCAAGAGTTAAAAAGGACTGTATTATATGTGAAAATAATGTGTTTTAATGTTATAAGAAATATTTATATGTAATAGAAAATCATATAATTTAATATTTGTTTTTTTTTGTTTTGAAAATAGTTTTTGAAGTGAACAGGAATAAAATTTTAAGTATTTAAAACGTGTTAGCCTATGGAAATATATATACTTGAATGTTCACCGAATTATAGAATGTTGTGGAGTAAAACCAGACTTGGTAATTGGTATCGACGGTAATAACAGAAACAAAGACTTTTGTGTTTCTTTGATTTTGATTAGAATGATTAGAGACACAATATAAGAAATAAAAGGCGAGATTGCATTCAAAATTCAACCTTCGGAGTCGCAAATTAACAAGTTACAAGTCTTACGAACTCTATTATTAGACCCACGTTGGTACATTCCGGGGGGAGGGGGAGAGAAGTTTACTTTGACTTGGTGTTTTACCTTTTACTTTTTAATCTTATGTTTGAAGCTAACATCCGAATGATCTAAAGAATATAATGCTCTATTGAACATCTGTTGAAACAAAACTGGCTGTAACATTTTTCCTAGTAGCAAATTCACCTTTTAAGACGTAGAACTCTAGAATATTAAGATTTTACAGTCATATTCCAAAAGTGTCAGTTAACTACTTTCATTTTTTCTTTCTGATTATAGAACATTGTGGTACTTTCAAATCACATCATTTAAATATTAAAATTACTTTGCGCGTCGAGAGAGACGTGACCATGGTCTAATCACGTGCAATTAATTTTTTAAAATTTGTTTTTTCATCATTTAATATTAGGAGGAAGAAAATGATGTAATGGATTGCAACTTCTCTAATGGGTTGGTCGTTGGGGGGTGTTGTTTCTGAGAGTACTTGAAGGTCAGTTATTATGTTGATATAGTAACAAACAACTAAAAATGTGAACACAAAATGTAAAAAAGGTACATGTGGCAGCAGCCCACTATAAGGAATTAGAGTGAATGAAAATCTTTTTGGACGGCTTATTAGATTTATGTCATTTAAAGTAAAAACTTCTGTCTAGATTTAATTTTTGGCCTTAAGTTGAATTGGTCGGAGATCAAAAAGTCTAAAACTAGATGGACACGTTGTATTTTAATTCGAGTGGTTAAAAATGAATAAAAAATCGTTTTCTTGAGAGTGTAATTATAGAGTAAAAGAATACGTACACGCACGTGTAATAAAACTACGTTTGTATACTTTCGAACATCAGCGTGGTATAGCTGTCGTCTCGTCTCCAAAATATTTGATAGTTAGATTAAATCATAAATGTTTTTGATGTTACAACAACTTTACTTTCTTAGAACTTCTAGTATCTCTTACTTAGTAAATGTATGTGATTCTTATTAAGAGTTTAGGATAGTTACAGATTCTGTTAGTATCAATATATACAAAACGCTAAATATGTGAACAATTACACATTACCAACGATTGGATTGAATAATTACATATTAAATAATCGATTTGTTTCTTAGCATTATGAGTTTGTATATGGAGTACAATTGTTTCGTAGAGTTTTGTATTTGCATTATGATTGTTTATTTGTCATATAATCTCGGTGCATGGGAACGTAAAATCAAATGTTATTTGAGGCATGCAGAATACAATATAGGGCTTCAAGATATAAAGATTAATTATTGTAAAATCTGTAAATAACCATGGTTAAAAACTTTTTCTAACAAATTTAGCTATTGAATATTTCAGTATGCTCGGTGTTTTTTTGGAGAGTTTATCTGTTTGGTTTAAGCTTTGTTTGATCATAAATGTAGGTGTAGTATGTATATGTATGGTGTTGGATTCATTTATCTAACATGCTTTATTCTAAATTATATCCGAAGGTTACATTTATTATAGTTTTCCGACTTTCTATGAATGGTAGAACAAGCCAACAAAGATAGGTGGATAGTGTTTCCATATTATAAGCTTAACCATTTATGTTTACGGCAATATAAAGTTTAGTTTGTGACTTTGTGTTATCGTTAGCATATATAAGAATATACGAAAAATGGAGTTGTCAAAGAGTTAATAAGCCAATCAATCCTTGTTCTCCTTTTATATATTCTTTTTTATTTTGATATTTTACTATTAAGTATTTTTTTTTTTGACATCAGCTATTAATTATCGTTATTGTTACTGATCCACAAGTCTTAGAATGTGAAATAAAAAAGGTTCCAATATTGTTGTTTTTCATGCCAAGCCAGAATATACAATATTATAATTTAAAACCACGGAACGAATGATATTGAAAATCTCCAACGTAACTATGTAAATCCATATGTCTTATGCATGAAAATATAAATACAATTGTAAACCCTTTATTTAAGATTTTGTTGAGAATTTACTGACCTATTATCGTCACACTTCATCTAACTATAGTTGAACTAGTTCAGCTCAATTGGCTTAAAACTGGTCCAACATGCCTAAATACATATCCATATATATAAGACACAAATAAGATGGAAAATTCAATTCAACTTAGAAAATGCAAAGGTATAAATATTCCTTTCTGACCATGGAATTGAATTTTCATGTATTAATAGTCTTAATGAAAACATTTCCGCCTTATATCCAATTTGACATTGCTGGGACAAATATAATAATTTTCTTTGTTTTAAGAATATTATTAGTTCCTTAAAACATAATAAATGGTACGTTCAGTAAGTTGCAGTATATCTCTATGATATGGTCTAAAAGGTTATTTAATCGATTATTTCCAAGAGCCAAGAGGGTGTAAAGAACATTACATTTACTAAAAGTTTGAGTGGGAAGATCGTAGGGTCAATGAGCCTAGGTAGTTAGGCACTTATTAGTTTAGCAAATATCTTAAAATCAAATAGTCTTTTATTTATTAGAGATTAAAATATACCTAGCCAAATCGTTGAACAAATGGCAGCTTTGACTTCTTCTAGTCGTTTGCTGAAAAAAAACGAGTCAAAT
>CAJHQP010006582.1:0-37282 GCA_905132765.1 Moricandia arvensis | reverse complement strand
AGCTTTTTGCAAATCTTGGTAAATGCTCTTTTGGAACAGATAACGTGGTGTTCTTAGGCTTTGTTGTAGGTGCAGATGGACTAAGGGTAGACAAGGAAAAGATCAAAGCTATCCGGGCGGGCCTAGTCCATCGACCGTGGGCGAAGTGAGGAGCTTCCATGGTCTTGCCGGCTTCATGACAAATCCTTTTAAAAAGATCCATGACTATGCCTATCAGCTGGACTTGCAAGGTAAGTATGACATTTCTTCAAGTTTCAATGTTGCTGATTTATCTCCTTTTTGTGCAGATGATTCAGATTTGTGGACAAATCCTTTTGAAGAGGGAGGGAATGATGCACCCCAGTACGAGGAACCCTCCCAGCATGGTGATCAGGACGTTCAGATCAGTCCAACCGAGGTTCACCCATCCAACCGTACCAGATCAACGATCAGTGCCGTTTACAGAATCAACCCGCGTACATCCGGAAATGACCTAAGGCTGGAAACACGGCCTGATGAATGAATTGACTGTCCCACAACAAGTCATTCCCGACCCATTCGACATTCTAAGACCAACAGTCAAGCCAGAACTCAAGATCAACGAGTGGAACCTGAGTTAGGACGCAACACGTCACTTCTGACCAGTTTGGTACGTACCACATGTCCCGATGGACATGAACATGACTTTTCCGACCAGTTTGAAGATTTCATGATGATCGATCCTTCTAATCTCTCTAAAGCAAGGATACTTAAGCTCTCTGAAGATTTGGTTCATCTAAATTGTTCATCCGTTCACGAAAGTTCATCAAAGACCCACACGGACACACCACAGTACGTCCTGCTCCTTACCGCAGTACACCCGTTGTGTATGGATGAACCTGGACAGTAGGCGAAGGGTCATTCGTGACCAGACTAGATTCGGACGAACCTGGACAGTACACCAAAGGTCATTTCGACCATATCAAGAACCGAAGAGCCACTTTGACTATTTTTAATCATTTTTCCACAAAACTCTAAGTCCTTTCACATACCTTTTGTTACTATAAATATGTAATCACATTTCAGCAATAATATCATTCGATTATCATCTTTGTTTTGAGTTAAACTCTTTGTTCTTTGAAGAACTCTTCTTGTTTTCTTGGTGAGTCATATCCAAGTTAAACAAACCTCAAATCGTTGGTCTTGTGAGTCATATCAAGCGACGACTAGAGCAAATTCTTTTGGTGGACTTGTGAGTCATATCAAGCGCCAACTGAAGTCGAGAATATCAGAGGCCTTCCGCAACCTTCGTGCGACCCTTCAATCCATCCAGTTCTCATCAGTGAGTTCATATCCAATCCAATCCGGTCGAGTGATCCTATCTAAGGGCGTATCACACTGCTTCAGCATTTGATGCGTCCCTAGGATGCTCTTTGGTTGATGGGAATGGATAGATCCTTGCAAGAACAAATCAGAGACTCAAGTTCTTCAAGGTTGTGGATCGATTGGTGACACAAGAGGGATGATAAGATCTCTTGATACTCCTAGATGAATAACTCGGATATAACACACCAAGCAAACACCCTTAGGTTCCTGGATACTACACACCAGAAGAAACTCAACAACTTGTCTTAGAGAGAGAGAGCCGTCAAGGAGAAAAGATAACTCGTTGATTAAAAGATGGATGATTACAATAGGGTTTAGAGACCCTTTTAAATAAGGAGAAACCGAGAACATGCTCTCTAGGGTTTCAGAAATAAGCAAAAAGGAAACTATAGTTTAAGTTTAACATAAGCTTTAAAATGACATAAAAATGTAAACTTCTTTAGCCTTGGACCGAGATAGGGCCAAAGTGATGTGAAGACAAGTTGTGGCCTCGTTAAAAACCTTCCTCTGGAAAACCTCGTGGGACAAAACCAAAAGCAAGGAAAAGAGCACGCACCCCATGTCTTGCCTAGACACTAACTCAGCTTGATGTAGAGATGGCTTGAATTGTGATCAAGACATCTCGGATCAGACCTTGTCCAAGACTTTCTTGTTGTGGATGTGAAGTGAGTAATCCAACAACATTCTCTTTAAACTTCTTGACTCTGGAACGAGTCATGGGACCTTCAGGAATGGCTAGAGCATCATCACCAGGCTGCTGGTGCAATGTGGCTCATCTAGACTCTCCTTGTTCTCCTTAGTGACCCGGTCCATGATCACATCATCCCCTCCCTCTTGAAAAGGATTTGTCCTCAAATCAGGTTCATCTACAGCAAAAGGAGCCAAGTCAGTGACATTGAAGCTATTTGATACATCATACTTACCTTGGAGATCAAGTTTATAGGCATTGTCATTGATCTTGTGGATGATCTCGAAAGGTCCATCAACCCTTGGCATCAGCTTGGACTTCCTCTTGTTGGGGAACCTATCCTTCCTCAGGTGCAACCAAACTTGGTCACCTACTTCAAAGGTTCTCACACGTCTCCCTTTGTTGGCTTGCTTCTCATAAAGCTTGGTTTTCTGCTCAATGTTTTGTGTAGCCTTCTCATGGATTCGTTGGACCATCTCTGCTTTCTTCTTGCCATCTAGGCTGATCCTTTCACACTCAGGTAAAGGCATTAGATCCAAAGGAGAGGTGGGATTGAACCCATAAACAATCTCAAAAGGTGAATACTTAGAAGCAGAATGCATAGCATGATTGTATGCAAATTCACAGTGTGGTAAGTATTCTTCCCAAGTCCTTAAGTTCTTTTTAATGAATGCACGCAGGAGTGTTCCTAAGGTTCTATTAACCACTTCAGTTTGTCCATCAGTTTGTGGATGACAAGTAGTAGAAAACAACAGTTTAGTGCCTAGCTTAGACCAAAGTGTCTTCCAGAAGTAACTAAGAAACTTAGTGTCCCTATCAGAAACTATAGTTCTAGGCATGCCATGCAAACGAACAATTTCTTTAAAGAACAGGTTAGCAACATGCAATGCATCATCAGTCTTATGACATGCTATGAAATGTTCCATCTTAGAGAACCTATCAACAACAACAAAGATCGAGTCCTTTCCAGTTCTAGTCCTAGGCAATCCAACAACAAAGTCCATGGAAATGTCATTCCAGGGATGGTGTGGAATGGGTAAAGGAGTATACAAACCCTGGGATTGGACTTGGGACTTGGCATGCTTGTAAGTAGCACACCTCCCACAGACTCTCTCCACATCTCTCTTCATATGCGGCCAATAGAAGTGATCCTGCAAAACTTTTAAGGTCTTGGCAATCCCAAAGTGTCCCATTAGACTGCCCCCATGGGATTCCCTGACAAAAAGATCTCTCAAAAAGCAGTTAGGCACACATAACCTATTGTCATAAAACAAGTAGCCTTCTTGTCTAAAGCAATGCCCTGCAGCAAACTTCTCACAAGAAGCATAAGCTTCCTTGAAATCATGGTCAGTATCATACATATCCTTTATCTGCTCAAACCCAAGTGAAAGATTGAGTAGAAACAGAGAATAAATGGATAGAATAGAGTTTGAGAGAGACTAGAAGAGATTTGGAGACTAAAAGCTTGAAACTTGGTTAAGAAACCATTTCGAGATGAAGAACACCAAGAACACTAGAGAGAAATGAGAGAGACTCGAAAATTGCTTACTTGTGGCTGGAGTGCTTCACACGCGAGATTCCTTTGGCATCTTGACCAGATGCTCTTCCAGCACGAGCCAGCCTGTCCAACGCGCGCCTCAGTCAAGCTTGATCCGCTTGGTAACTAGTAAGAGTAACTCTGGGTCGAGTTACTCTTACCCGGGTAAGTTTTCTCGTCCAAGTAAACTTTCTTTTACCCACTTGTACGGACCACTTGTACGGCCTTGTACGGACCATCTGTACGGCCTTGTACGGACACTTCCAAACTTCTTCCTCTCCATTTCATAAGTCTTTTCCAGCCTTCCTAATAGATCATAACTCCATCTCTTATTCGGTTTAACACTCCCCCTCAAGCTTGACCATGTGGAACAAGTCAAGCTTGGAATGTCATGAGATCTTCCTCATTAAAAACCTTGCCAAAGAAAACCCTCCTTAGGGATAAAACCTCAGCAAGGAAAAGAGTAAAGACCTCATGACAGGGGATTAGTTTCACCTAGTGAGATCAATGAGTCCCAACCTCTGATGGATGGACTCAAGTGTCTTCTGTCTCGGAGCCTTAGTAAACACATCAGCCAACTGGTCTTCACTCCGTGTATAGCAAGGTAAGATCACTCCTTGGACTATCATCTGTCTTACCTTGTGGCAGTCAACTTCAATATGCTTGGTTCTCTCATGAAACACCGAGTTGGATGCAATGTGGATTGCGGCTTGATTATCACAATGCTTTATCAATCTCCAAGTGCTTTAGAATTCCCTTGATCCAGACTAACTCATTAGTCAGCTTCAACATGGCCCTATACTCAGCCTCAACACTCGAGCATGATACCACTTTCTGCTTCTTGCTCTTCCAAGTAACAAAGTTCCCACCAATGAAAGTGCAATAGCCTGTTGTAGACTTCCTATCTGCTCGATCTCCTGCCCAATCCGCATCACAGTATCCTACCACCTCAGTGCTTTTGTTGCATCCCATCCACACTCCTTGATCAGGTGAGCCATTCAGGTACATCAGAATCTGGTTAACCATGCTCCAATGATGTTCCTTTGGTCCTTGCATGTGTTGACTCACCTGGTTCACAGCAAAACATATATCAGGACGTGTAATGGTCAAGTAAATTAACTTACCAACAAGCTTAGCATGGCAGCTTCAAACGGTTGACTGTCTTCAATCTCCCCCTCACATGGTATCTTATACCCATCTTCTAATGGAGTCTTGACACTCTTCCCTCCAAGTCTACCTGCATCTTTCAAAAGATCAAGTGTATATTTTCTTTGAGAAAGGAATAAACCTTCCTTGGATCTACATATCTCAATCCCAAGGAAGTATTTCATTTCCCCCAAGTCTTTAATCTCAAAAACCGACTTTAGAAAATCCTTGGTTGCTTGAATCCCAACCTTGTCACTTACTGTGATGATGATATCATCAACATACACAAGAAGGACTACTATACCTGAGGAAGTGGTCAAGGTGAAGAGAGTGTGGTCGAGTTCAGTCTTCTTGAAGACCTTCCCATTGAGAGTTGTGCTCAACTTGGTGTACCATGCTCTAGGAGATTGCTTTAGACCATAAATGGCCTTTTTCAACCTCAGAACGTTTTCATCTTTAACCAAGTGCTCAAGACCAGGAGGGGGAAGCATGTACACCTCATCTTCAAGCTCTCCTTGAAGGAAGGCATTCTTCACATCCATTTGCCAAAGACCCCATTCTAAGTTCACATCAAGGGAGAGAACTATCCGGATAGTATGCAGCTTGGCAACCGGAGCAATGGTATCAATGTAGTCTTCTCCATAAGTTTGAGTGAAACCTCTTGCCACCAGTCTTGTCTTTTTCCTTTCAACCTTCCCATTTGGGAGATACTTGATAGTAAAGATCCATCTGCTGGTCACAGCCTTCTTCCCTTTTGGTAGCTTACTCTCAAACCAAGTATCATTTTTAATCATTGCGTCTGCTTCAGCTTCAACTGACTCCTTCCACTCCTTGTCTTGCACAGCCTCTTCATAGGATCTTGGTAACTGTCTCTCATCCAAACTGATCATAAAGGCTTTGTGCTCTTCCTGGTAATGAATTAGATTGAAAACAGCTTGGGCAGGATGAGCAACTGCTTGAGCATTATAGTATACCCGGTTATTGATCCAGTTGGATGGAGGGTTTCTCACCCTTGTACTTCTCCTCAAGGGTTGAACTTCTTGAGCTGCTTCTGGTTGAGCCTCCTCAACTTCTTCTTCTTCATGGTTTCCATCTCCACCTTCTTCATCACCTTGGTTCACACCTTGATCATGTGTGGAACCTGATTCTTCATCATACTGCTCCTCTGGTTCATTTCCCCCCTCATGATCAAGGTGGGGTTCTTGTCCATTAGCCGTGGGAAGACCTTCTTGTTGTTGTCCTCCTCCACTCCTCGGATCCTGAGATAAGTTAATCCCAAGATTCTCCAGTATTATCCTCAAGTTGGCTGCCTTATCAGATGCCAAATCCTTGAGTTCTGCTTGATTTTTCTCCTCATAGAACCCTCGTTCTTCCACAAACTTCACATCTCTAGACACCACTACCCTTCTGGTTGCTGGATCATAACACTTGTACCCTTTCTGAGTTGGTGAATAACCAATAAACATCCCCTTTGTGCTCTTGGCCTCCAACTTGTTCCTTAGCTCTCCTGTTTTATGAACAAAACAAAGACAACCAAAGACCCTGATATGATCTAAGGCTGGTCTATGTTTTTTCAATACCTCAAAGGGTGATTGATCTTCAAGAACCTTAGTTGGGGTTTGGTTGATCAGATAACAAGCAGTAGCCACAGCATCACTCCAAAACCTCTTTGGCACATTAGCTTGGAACATCATGGACCTAGCAACTTCCATAAGGTGCCGGTTCTTCCTTTCAGCAACTCCATTCTGTTGTGGGGTGTAAGGACAGCTAGTTTGGTGAAGAATACCATGCTTGGATAGATGTTGCTTGAATGCTTGACTGGTATACTCCCCACCATTATCTGATCTAAAAAAATTCAGCTTGGCATTAAAATGGTTAGTCACATATGCTTGAAAATTTCTAAATGCATCAAGCACTCTATCCTTAGATGGAATCAAGGTTATCCAGGTGTATTTAGACCTCTCATCTATGAATGTGACAAAGTACTTATGGTGAGATCTTTTAAGATCTTAGACGAATAAGTAACAAGAACGAGATTAGAAAGAAATTTGGTGAAAGAAAGATTCGGTTTAGACTAAGAACTAAGAAGATTAATGAAATACTATGAAGAACATTATGAGACTCGAAAGTTTAGAGAGAATTGACTGATTTATTCATCGTCAAGGGGTTCGTTTATATAGAGAGAGCTACAAGGGTTTTCAGAAAGTAAAGCAAGGGAAGGTGTGGCTCAGATTAACCAGGGGCGCGCTTATTTGAAAAGGAGGCTTCCTGGCCAAGTAAATGGCATCAGCATCTTTGACAAGATGCTGATCCTTTCCAGCCTTGTGCCAGCCTGTCCACGCGGAGAGCTTCTTCCTTTCCAACGGTTGGATAAGTTTACCTTGTCGCAGAATCACCTTGAGTCACTTTGGTTTCACCCGGAAGGTAAAAACTGGACGAATGCTTTTGGTCGACCTTGTACGGCCTGTACGGCCTTGTACGGCCTTGTACGGCCTGTACGGCCTTGTACAGACAAGGTCAACCCAAACCCTTCTTCTCTCTTCTTTCTAATCAACCCCAAGATAGATGCCTCAACTTAACACTCCCCCTCAAGCTTGACCATATGGAACAAGTCAAGCTTGGAAGGCTATGAGATCTCCCTCATTAAAAACCTCACCAAAGAGAAAACCCTTTTTGGGATAAAACCCTTTGATGAGGGAAAAAGAGTAGAGACCTCATAGTAGGGGATTAGCTAAGTTGGGTTAGATTAATGAGCCCCAACCTTACATGTATGGACTCCATTGTCTTCTGTCTAGCAGCCTTTGTAAACACATCCGCCAACTGATCCTCACTCCTTGTGTAGCACGGCAAGGTTACACCCAACCCAATCATCTGTCTCACCTTGTGGTAATCGACCTCAATGTGCTTGGTTCTTTCATGGAAGACTGAGTTGGAAGCTATATGAATTGCTGCTTGATTATCACAATGCATAGTCATTGGTGTAGACGGATCAACCTCCACATGCTTCAAGATGCCTTTGATCCACACCAGCTCGTTTGTAAGCTTCAACATTGCCCTATACTCAGCTTCAGCACTGGAACAGGAGACCACCTTCTGCTTCTTGCTCTTCCAGGTAATTAGGTTCCCACCTATGAAGGTACAATATCCAGTGGTTGACTTCCTATCCAGCCTATCTCCTGCCCAATCCGCGTCACAATAGCCCACCACTTCAGTGCTCTTATTGCATCCCATCCATACTCCAAGGTTTGGTGATCCATTTAGATACATCAGGATCCTCTCAACCATGTGCCAATGGTGTTCCTTTGGGACTTGCATGTGTTGACTCACCTGATTCACAGCAAAACATATATCAGGTCGAGTAATGGTAAGAAAGATCAACTTACCAACAAGCTTTCTATAAAGCTTAGGATCATGGATTGGCCGGTTGTCTTCAGTCTCCCCCTCACGAGGAACCTTGTACCCATCCTCTAGTGGCATCTTTGATGTCTTCCCTCCATGTTTCCCTGCATCTTTCAAGAGATCAAGTGTATACTTTCTTTGGGACAGAAACAAACCTTCCTTGGATCTACATATCTCAATGCCAAGAAAGTATTTCATCTCTCCCAAGTCTTTATTTTCAAACACAGATTTAAGGAAGTCTTTAGTGGATTGGATACCTGCCTTGTCACTTCCTGTGATGATGATATCATCAACATACACAAGAAGGACAACTATACCTGATGTGGTCGGAAGAGTGAGCAAGGTATGGTCCAGCTCAGATTTCTTGAACCCTTTGCCATTGAGAGTGGTGCTCAGCTTGTTGTACCATGCTCTAGGAGATTGTTTAAGGCCATAGATTGCCTTCTTGAGCCGGAGCACATTTCCTTTCTTCACTAAGTGCTCTAGGCCTGGTGGAGGGTGCATGTAGACCTCATCTTCAAGTTCTCCTTGAAGAAAAGCATTCTTCACATCCATTTGCCATAGTCCCCACTCAAGATTAACCGCAAGAGATAGGATGATCCTAATAGTGTGAAGTTTTGCAACTGGTGCAAAAGTATCCACATAATCTTCTCCATAGGTTTGAGTGAAGCCCCTTGCAACCAATCTGGTTTTCTTCCTATCAATCTTTCCATTCGCCAAGTTTTTTATAGTAAAGATCTATCTACTGGTCACTGCCTTCTTCCCTTTTGGCAACTCACTTTCATACCATGTGTCATTCTTGATCATTGCACTTGCCTCAGCACCAACTGACTCCTTCCATTCTTTATCTTTAACTGCTTCCTCATAGGATCTTGGTATGTAGCTCTCATCTAGGCTGACCATGAAGGAACAGTGCTCTTCTGGATACTGAGTAAAAGAGCAGACCACTTGAGATGGGTGCGCAACAGCTTGGGCATTATAGTAGACCCTAGTGTTGACCCAATCAGATGGTGGTCTTCTTATCCTAGAGCTTCTCCTCAACTGTTGTTGCTGTTCTACTTCCCTTCCCTCAGGTTCTTCGTCCTCTTGATGATCAGGGCTTGGACTTCTCTGACCTTCTTGAGCATCTCCACTTTGATCATGAGACGCTGAACTTCTATCTTCCTCTGGAGGATCATCAAACTCCTCTTGACCTGAATCAAACTCTCCACTGCTGTCAGAACTTCCACCTTCCTGATCTTCAGTGTTTCCCCCCTCATGATCAAGGTGGGGTGGCTGATTTGCTTCACTTGTCCCTGTTGAACCACTTCCATTCGGGTTCTTGGTCACTCCAATGCCAAGACCTTCCAAGATAATTCTACGAGTTGCTGCCTTATCTGAGGTAAGGTCCTTCAACTCTTCTTGATTCTTCTCCTCATAATACCCCCTTTCTTCTATGAACTTGACATCCCTTGACACCAGAACTCTTCTTGCCACCGGATCATAGCACTTATATCCCTTCTGAGTTGTGGAGTAGCCTATAAACATTGCCTTTGTACTCTTGACTTCTAACTTGTTTCTCATCTCTCCAGGAATCAGCACATAGCAGAGGCATCCAAAGACCCGTAGATAGTCCACTGATGGTTTATACTTGTTTAGAACCACAAAGGGGGCTTGATCATTCAGTACCTTTGTAGGTGTCCGGTTGATGAGATAGCAAGCAGTAGTGACAGCATCACTCCAAAATCTCTTAGGCACATTTGCTTGAAACATTAAGGACCTTGCGACCTCCATGAGATGGCGATTCTTCCTCTCAGCCACTCCATTTTGCTGAGGAGTGTAAGGGCAACTGGTCTGGTGAAGGATCCCATGACGAGCTAAGTGATCCTCCATTATCTGATCTAAAAATTTTAAACTTGGCATGATAATGGTTAGTCACATAGGATTGAAAGTTCTTAAATGCATCAAGGACTCTATCTTTAGATGGAATGAGTGTTAACCAGGTGTATTTGGATTTTTCATCAATGAATGTCACAAAATACTTATGATTATCCCTAGATATGCAAGGAGCAGTCCAAACATCAGAATGAATCAAATCAAAGCACTTCTCATAAACAGTAGATGATTTTGGAAAGACAGTCTTACAATGCTTGCCTAAAATGCAAGCTTCACACTCATTATTTTCGAAAACAACACCTGGTAACATCAAGTTCAAAGCTCTAACATGAGGATGTCCTAGTCTAGCATGCCAGAAAGCATTCTTATTCAAAGCATAAGAAACAGTAGTAAAGGAACAACTATAATTAGAAACAGGATCAAGCTCTTCAAGCATATATAACTCGCCCTTGGTAACTCCTTTTCCAATCATCCTTTGGCTCTCAATATCCTGAAACTCAACCTCGTTAGGACTGAATATCACCTTAAAATTCAAATCATTAGTACATTTCTTAACTGATAACAGGTTTGAAGTGAATTCAGGCATATAGAAAGCTCTTGAGTTCTTACTAAACAGTTTTAGATTTCCCACTCCTCTAATAGGAATCTTATCACCATTAGCAATCATGACATGACCATTAGCTGGTTCAATATCTTTGATCAGATTGGTGTCACTTATCATGTGATGGGAGGCTCCTGAGTCTACTATCAAAGGTTTAGCTGAGCTATTAGCAATATGACAAGTACCTTTAGGAATAAAACAAGCAATACTTTGGCGGTTCATTTCTAATGTCCTACCAGTTCTATCAGTCCTAAGATCAATCACATTCTCTAGCTTACTAGCAACCATTGAAGCACCAAGAGAATACCCATTAAGGTTACCAAAGGTGTTACCATTCTCCTTGAGCATTTTGATGAGGGCTTCAATGTCAGACCTCCGGATGTAGTCTTGATCATTGTTCCTGCTGGTACCACCCGTGTAGGCAACAAGGGACTTTCCTTCACTTTCCTACCTCTTATCACCATCGGTTGTCTTGCTTGAGCTTGCAACAGTTGACCCCTCCGAGATGTGAGCTCTAGCTTCCCTCTCCTTCATGAACTTGGCCGGCTTGAGATGTGGGTTGAGGATCCAGCACTGACTCTTCTTGTGGCCGTGCTTCTTGCAATGATCACAGTTACCATTGAACCTCCGGTCTTCATACTTGTTGAAAGCAGCTTTGTTTGCCATTGGTGTTTCAACCTGATCAGTTTGCGCAGCTTGGTTAGCCAAGGTAAGCTCCCCCTTACCTCCAAACAACCCAATAGAGCCTTGCTCCTTTTGTATCTGAGCACACACATCTTCTAGAGATGGAAGCTTCTCAGCTCTCAGGATATGCTTGATGAGGCTGTTGTAGGCAGGGTTTAGAGTGAGCAGGAGCCCAAAGACCTTATCTTGCTCACGCATTTCATTCAACTCATCAGCATCAACCGTGCTTGGTCTCAGCATCTCTAACTCGGACCAGAGAGCTCGGAACCTTCCAAGATGCTTAGTGAACTCCATATCTTCTTGTAGCAACCCGTTGATTGCTCTCTTCACCTCAAACACACGGCTCAAGTTTGAGATGTTTCCATACACCTTCTTCAAGGTATCCCATAGATCCTTTGCGGTTTCACAGTAGCTATAAGCTTCCATGATAGGAGTCTCAAGAGATCCTTGAAGAAGTGTCATCACCATCATGTCTTCTTGCTGCCATTTCTCCACCTCACTTGTGGCGCTTGCAGCTTCACCTTCTTGAGTAATGAGCTTAGGAGCTTCACCGGATGTGATATGTCCCCATAAGCCCTTACTTCCCACAGCAGTCTTCACCAAACGAGACCACAACAGATAGTTACTCCCCTTTAGAGTAACCGGAACCTTCATGCTAACACTATCCATCTACAACCAGCTTGACTTCAAAAGCTTGGAAATGAGTGGATCTATACCTTAGAACACGGATGAACCCAGAAACGAGAGGAAAGGTTGAGTCTTTGAAGGGTAAGAACGTGAAAGACTCAAGCTTTTACACCACACAAGCTTCAAACTTCAGTCTTCTACCCGGATCTTCAAGGAACAGCCTTAGATCTTCGAAAAGCTTCAACCTTGATCTTCTTCAACTTGATGAACACAAACCCAGATTGTGATGAACCTGGCTCTGATACCATGAGATCTTTTAAGATCTTAGACGAATAAGTAACAAGAACGAGACTAGAAAGAGATTTGGTGAAAGAAAGACTCGGTTTAGACTAAGAACTAAGAAGATTAATGAAAGACTATGAAGAACATTATGAGACTCGAAAGTTTAGAGAGAACTGTCTGATTTATTCATCCTCAAGGGGTTCGTTTATATAGAGAGAGCTACAAGGGTTTTCAGAAAGTAAAGCAAGGGAAGGTGTGGCTCAGATTAACCAGGGGCGCGCTTATTTGAAAAGGAGGCTTGCTGGCCAAGTAAATGGCATCAGCATCTTTGACAAGATGCTGATCCTTTCCAGCCTAGTGCCAGCCTGTCCACGCGGAGAGCTTCTTCCTTTCCAACGGTTGGATAAGTTTACCTTGCCGCAGAATCACCTTGAGACACTTTGGTTTCACCCGGAAGGTAAAAACTGGACGAATGCTTTTGGTCGACCTTGTACGGCTTGTACGGCCTGTACGGCCTTGTACGGCCTGTACGGCCTTGTACGGACAAGGTCGACCCAAACCCTTCTTCTCTCTTCTTTCTAATCAACCCCAAGATAGATACCTCAACTTAACATATGGTTCTCCCTAGATAAGCAAGGTGCGGTCAAAACATCCGAGTGTATTAAATCAAAGCAGTGATCATAGATAGTAGAAGACTTTTGAAACACGGTTTTACAATGCTTGCCTAAGATACAAGCTTCACAATCATTATTTTCAAACATAACACCTGGAACCATTAAGCTTAAAGCCCTAACATGAGGATGTCCTAGTCTAGCATGCCACAAAGCATTCTTATTCAAAGCAGAAACAGAAGTAAAGGAACAACTATGATCAGGTAAAGAAGTAAGCTCCTCAAGCAAGCAAAGATCTCCTTTTGTAACTCCTTTCCCAATCAACCGACTGCTCTCAATCTCCTGAAACTTCACATCATTAGGGCTAAAGATCACATTGCATTGCAAGTCATTAGTACATTTCTTACCTGATAACAAGTTTGAAGTAAACTCAAGCATGTAAAAGCATCTAGATTCTTTATCAAACAGTTTAAACTTGCCTATACCCCTTATTGGAATTCTATCACCATTAGCTATCATAACATGTCCATGCGCAGGCTCAATATCTCTAATCAGACTAGTATCACTAATCATATGATGAGATGCACCTAAATCAACTATCAACGGTTTAGACATGTTACAAGCACTATGAGATAAACCAGCATTCCTAGAGTGAGTATAAGTATCAGTGTTATCATGAATACTAGCAATCTTAGATGCACCAAAATAGTACCCCCTGAGGTTACCAAAGATGTTACCATTGTCCTTGAGCATTTTGATGAGAGCATCCATCTCTGATCGGCGGATGAACTCATGCTCGTTTGGGCGGTTGGTTTGAGCCGTGTAGGTCACCAGGGCTTTGTTCTCACCACCTTCAGTCTCATGTGCCCGAGTGGATGGCCCGGCTCCACCCCCTCCTTGCTGATCACTCCCTCCATAGCTCACATTCGCCCTTGCATCTCTGTCCTTCATGAACTTGGATGGCTTGAGGTGAGGATGGAGGATCCAGCACTGATGCTTCTTGTGACCTTGTCTCTTACAATGATCACAGTTGCCATTGAACCTCCTTTCTTCAAAGCGATTCACCTTGTTGGCTTGAGGTACCTCAGCTTGGTTAGCCAAGGTAAGCTCCCCCTTTCCTCCAAATAGGCCCAACGATCCTTGCTCCTTTTGAATCTGTGCGCAGACTTCCTCCAAGGTGGGTAGCTTCTCTGCTCGCAAGATGTGTTTCACCAGATCATTGTAGCTAGAGTTAAGAGTCAGGAGCAAGCCAAAGACTTTTTCTTGTTCCCTTCTCTCATTAAGCTCAGCTGGATCGGTTGTGCTTGGCCTCAACATCTCATGTTTAGACCACAAAGCTCTAAACTTTCCAAGGTGCTTTGTGAACTCCATGTCTTCTTGAGCTAGACTGTTGATGGCTCGCTTGATCTCAAACACACGAGTAAGGTTTGAGATGTTACCATATACCTTCTGAAGAGTGTCCCACAGGTCCTTTGCCTTCTCACAGTAGATGTATGCCTCTAGGATAGACGGATCTAGAGAGCTTTGAAGGATAGACATCACCGTGTTGTCTTCCTGGATCCACCTCACTTCATCACATACGACAACCTCCTTGTCGCCTTCACGAGTAATGAGCTTTGGAGCCTCACCCTCAAGGATGTGGTTCCACAAACCCTTACTCGCCACTGTTGTCTTCACCACACGAGACCATAGGAGATAGTTTCCCCCCTTAAGTATCACTGGAATCACGGTTGTTTTGTTACTTTCCATCTTGAAGCTTTGCGGAATGAAAAAGGTGTTCTTGAGTGTTCTTCGTGAGATATGAAATCAAAACCCAGATTTACGAGAACCTGGCTCTGATACGATGAAAGATTGAGTAGAAACAGAGAATAAACGGATAGAATAGAGTTTGAGAGAGACTAGAAGAGATTTGGAGACTAAAAGCTTGAAACTTGGTTAAGAAACCATTTCGAGATGAAGAACACCAAGAACACTAGAGAGAAATGAGAGAGACTCGAAAATTGCTTACTTTGATTAATGAGAGGAGTTACAAATATATAGGGGAGGAAACAAGGGTTTACAACGGGTAGAAGATAAGGTTTAGGATAAGCTTTCTCGCCAAGCATGTGGAGTCAACCGGTCTTAGGCGCGCCTAATTCAAATTTGTGGCTGGAGTGCTTCACACGCGAGATTCCTTTGGAATCTTGACCAGATGCTCTTCCAGCACGAGCCAGCCTGTCCAACGCGCGCTTCAGTCAAGCTTGATCCTCTTGGTAACTAGTAAGAGTAACTCTGGGTCGAGTTACTCTTACCCGGGTAAGTTTTCTCGTCCAAGGTAAACTTTCTTTTACCCACTTGTACAGACCACTTGTACGGCCTTGTACGGACCATCTATACGGCCTTGTACGGACACCTCCAAACTTCTTCTTCTCCATTTCATAAGTCTTTTCCAGCCTTCCTAATAGATCATAACTCCATCTCTTATTCGGTTTAACACCAAGTAACTTAGCATCTAAAGTGGTCAAGAGCACATACCTCCGAGATAGTGCATCAGAAACTATGTTCTCCTTACCTTGTTTATATTTGATCACGTATGGGAAGGTCTCAATGAACTCAACCCACCTTGCGTGTCTCTTGCTAAGCTTACTCTGCCCTTTTAGATACTTTAGGGACTCATGATCAGTGTGTAAGACAAACTCCTTGGGCCACAAGTAATGTTGCCACGTTTGTAATGCCCTCACCAAGGCATAGAGCTCTTTGTCATAGGTTGCATAGTTGAGAGTGGCTCCTCCAAGCTTCTCACTGAAGTAGGTTATAGGTTTCCTATCCTGCATCAATACAGCACCAATTCCAATTCCTGAGGCATCACATTCTATTTCAAACGTTTTATTAAAGTCAGGAAGCATAAGGAGAGGTGATTGAGTAAGCTTCTCTTTTAGGCTCTGGAAAGCCTTCTCTTGTGCTTCTCCCCATTTAAATCCAACATCCTTCTTTATCACTTCAGTCAAGGAAGCTGCAATGGTGCTAAAGTCTCTCACAAATCGCCTATAGAACCCAGCAAGCCCATGGAAACTCCTCACTTCTCCCACTGTGGTTGGACTCGGCCAGTCTTTGATGGCTTTGATCTTCTCCTCATAGACCTTAACTCCATCTGCACTCACAACAAAGCCTAGGAAAACCAAGTTATCCGTGCAAAAGGTGCACTTCTTCAAGTTGGCATAAAGCTTTTCATTCCTTAAAACATTTAGGACAGCCCTAAGATGTTCTAGATGTTCTTCTAAGTTCTTGCTATATACTAAGATGTCATCAAAGTATACTACAACAGAAATGCCTATGAATGATCTAAGAACATGATTCATTAACCTCATGAATGTACTAGGTGCATTGGTTAATCCAAATGGCATAACTAACCACTCATATAATCCATGTTTAGTTTTGAATGCAGTTTTCCATTCATCTCCTTCTTTCATCCTAATCTGATGATAACCACTTTTTAAATCTATCTTAGAAAAGATGCAAGAACCATGTAATTCATCAAGCATATCATCAAGTCTAGGGATAGGGTGGCGATACTTCACTGTGATGTTGTTGATTGATCTACAATCAACACACATACGCCATGTACCATCCTTCTTAGGCACTAGGAGCACTGGTACAGCACATGGGCTCAAACTCTCTCGGATATAGCCCTTCTCCATGAGTCCCTCTACTTGTCTTTGCAACTCCTTGGTCTCAACCGGGTTGGTTCTGTATGCTGGACGGTTTGGAAGTGTAGATCCTGGAACAAAGTCTATCTGGTGCTCAATCCCTCTCAAAGGTGGTAAGCCAATGGGATTGTCCTCTGGAAATACATCTTGAAACTCTTGCAAAAGAGAAACCATCTCACTCGGATACACCGGTGTAGAATCTGTTAAGTTCAAAAGAGTTTCTTTAAACACAAGTAAGATAGCAGATTGTTTAGAGTAGAGAGTTCTTTTGATATCACCCATGTTAGCATAGAAGTTTGGCTGCTTAGTTCCAGCCGGTTTTAGATCAATCTACTTCTTCTTTTGGAGTTGAATCTGATCTTGTTGTACTTCCTTAGGTGTCAAGGGAACCAGAGTGGTCTTACGTCCCTTGAAATCAAAGGAGTGCTTGTTGGTGAAGCCATCATGGATAACTCGGCGATCAGATTGCCAAGGTCTTCCAAGAAGTATGTGACCAGCTTCCATAGGCAACACATCACACAAGATTTCATCTTCATATCTCCCAATGGCTAAGGGAATAAGGACTTGACTTGAAACCTTCATGGTGCCTTCTTCATTCAGCCATTGTAGCCTGTATGGTTTGGGATGCTTCTGAACCTTCAATCCCAACTTCTTGACCATGGTTTCACTCGCAGCATTCACACAACTTCCTCCATCAACAATGAGGCTGCAAACTTTCCCTTGGACCAAGCACCGGGTGTAGAATAGGTTCTCACGTTGCTCTAGCTCCTCAGCCTTGTTTTGCAAGCTTAGAAGCCTTCTAGCTACTAAAGCTTTCCCTGGACTGGTCCTTCTTCATGTTCTTCTTCAGTGTCTTCTTGGTCAGACTCGGTGTTGTCATCTTCTGAGGCATACTCTCCATCTTCCAGCAAGATCATGACTCTCTTGTTGGTACATTCATTGGCATAATGACCTCTTCCTTGGCACTTGAAACACTTGACATCACGAGCTCTGGAACCAGAAGCTTCAACCTTGCCTTTGCCCTTGTCAAGAGCACTGCTTGGCTTCGTTTCTTCTATCGGATAGGACTTGTTGTCCTTCTGGAACGGTTTAGACTCCTTAGGGTAAGGTGGCTTCTCTTCCTTGGTGTTGTGTAACTGGTTAGAGCCATAGTGATTGCGTGAATGTCCCTTCCTCTTGAGCTGCTGCTCCACAAGAATAGCTTTGTGTAGCATCTCTTCAAGCTCCACATAATGTTGCATCTCAACGTTGTCTTGTATCTTCCATGCTTCAAGTATTATCAGCCATTAGATTTAGGTTTATGTTTCAGCCTTGAAAAGCATATAAAAAGACCCCTTGGGCGAATTGTAATCTTTAAGGGAGAAAGGGGGAAAACCCCTCTCCACTTCCAGAAATAAAAGCTTGTGTTCTTGAGTCGAAATCCTTCTTAGTCTCTCTCTCTCTTAGTCTCTTTAATCTCTCTAAGTCTCTCTTAATCTCTGGTTTTGATTCAAGTAAACACAAGTTAACCAGAACCCTTTCTCTTCATCATTTCGAGTTCATCACTGCCTTAAAGGCTTGTTCATCACACACAAACCCAGATTCACATACTCTGGTGAAAATCCAACATGGTATCAGAGCCAGGTTCATCAGAACTTGGTGTTTAGCTTCCGCAAAGATCAAGGCTTTCTCTCCTGCCATTAAAACCCAGAAAGGAGCTTCCTTTCCAGCCGGTTCATCCTCTACAAGAAGGTGTTCTTCAGCAAACCCAGAAGCTGTTCTTGAAGTCCCATACTCTCTCATACCGTCCAGAAGAAAGGAGAGCCTCGGATCCAGGAGTTATGGAGTGGATTAGCTACCCTCTTCATCAAATCAAGTCCAAGGCGTGTTCTTATTCAAAGACCAGGAAGAAAGGTGAGAACTTTCACCTTGTTACTGGTGGAGGCGACCAAAGTATGAAGAAAGGTGGGGACTTTGGGCATGGAGAGTCCAAGGGAAGGTCCATGGAAGAAGGAGGTGTTGGGTCGCAACCAAGAGCTCTTGATCTTGCCATGAATCAAAGGTGTTCAAGGAACTAACACTAGTTCCTTGTTTGTAAGAACCTACTGTCCCTTGTTATAAAGCTTGATACTTTATGAACTGAATGTGTTGTGTGATGTGTTTGAGACCTGAGGATGTGTTTAAGATTGCTAGATATGATGTTTAGAATCTATCCCAGGATGTTTAGATGTCTCGTTTTGAATGGTTGAGTGTTTTTAAAGTGCTTACTCCAATTCTAAATGTTGCTTGACATGATATTAGATAGCATGTTCTGAATCTGCTTGCATACATGAATAGAAACTGATTTAAAGTAAAGCATTTGGGTCTGGTGTTTGGAAATGGCAGTGATGCTTAGTCTCTGTTCTTATGAATGTCTTGCTAGGATGATAGATAGTTGTATCTAATCCGTTTTGCATTCATGAAGTAAATGGGTTAAGGCTGTTGCATACTCTTGTCATTGGGGCTGCCTTAAGGTTGAGACACCTAGACTGATGTCTAAGGGTCGTTTAAGGCAGGGAATGGTTGCCTAAGTGCTTTGTGATAGCACTTAGAGAGTGGTAAGCTTGCATTAGATGGATCTCAATGATGATGAGATGCTGTCTAAGTGCAAAGCTTGTGACATTGGTGATCAAACTTGATGATTAGTCAAGGTTTGATCCCAATGCAAAGGTGCCTTATCTTGTTTAGAGTTTGAGTGTTGTTTCAGGTTCACAAAGAGTGTCACTGGTTCAGCATCAATCCGGAACAAGAGGAAGGCTTGGTCCATTGTGTGGAACAATGGGAAGGTTCTTGGTGCAGTAGCCGGTTATAAGAAGCGCAGACCATGAAGGTTGTTGAGCTCCTGGTTCAAGGCACACAAGAAGAGAAGGTCATCACTGAAGCTTGAGGAGGCCGGTAACCTGAAGGGTACTTGAAGCTGAAGACATGGAGGTGGACCAGTGGTTTAAGCGCAGCTGTTAGGGTGGTGTGCTCCTGGTTTGGATGCTCATTCAGGCTCACTTTCAAGCTTGAACCTAGACTCAATTCAAGCTTGAGGTGGGGACTTGAGTGAGCTACCTGATGATCTAAGTTCAAGACCTGGTTCCTCCTCACCATTGCACCAGGAATAGAAGATGGAGCCATCCGGGTTTAGACATTGGCGAGTCTAGACAAGAGAGTGGTCAGAGCACTCTTGGCTGTGTGAAGAAGAAGGTGACTCTACAATGCGGCTTCTGAAGTGAGGTGGTTGAAGAGTTAGCTGAGGTATCTTCCAGCATTCCATTCAAGGTGGCGAGATCAGAAAGGAGTGGGCAGTGGTGTGTTGATCAAGATCATGAAGCTGTCCTTCCAAGCTTGACTTGTTCCACATGGTCAAGCTTGAGGGGGAGTATTGAGAAGCTTCAATGATCTGTGAAGATGGAGTCCTTGGTGGTTATTCAAGAAGAAGAAGCAACCAAGGCTGAGAAGGATGATGGTACTCAATGGAGTTTGTATCTTGGTAATCCGAGCACTTAACCCAACAAGAAGTTGGGTGAAAGGGGGAGAGACCAAGATCAGTATGAGATGAGCTAAATGAGCTCAATAAGAGTTAGTGGTGTGCAATGAGAGTCGGTCCAGACTTGCACCACAGTTAGGCCATGATCCAGAGTTCTTTGTGTTCACCACACTGGTTGAGACACAAAGAACTCACTGGCCAATCCCTAGGCCTTGAAGGAGCTTACTCTTTTCCTTATGAGGGTTTTATCCCTAAGGAGGGTTTTCTCTCATAAGGTTTTTAATGAGGAGTGACTTCAAGGTTCCAAGCTTGACTTAGGATCTCTAAAGTCAAGCTTGAGGGGGAGTATTAACTTGAAGAAAGAAGTGGAGCCAAAGGAAGAGATGAGATGAGTTTGGGTCTGGTGCAAAGTTAGGGTGAAACCTCCGGAGATTGTCTACAAGGCATTAGAAGTGTCTAAAGGTGTTTAGAAGTGCTCTGGAGGTTGTGCAAAGATAGGGCCTAGTCCAGGAGGGACTTAGAAGGCTGTTAAGGAGCAAATAGGAGAATGTGCAAAGTTAGGGCGAGGCCGTACGGATTTGGTACGGACGGATGTACTCGGACCGTACGGATCCGTACGGACCAAATCGACCCGAAACTTGCACATTCAACCATTTGAGAAGATTTGAGACTTGTGCAAAAATAGGGCGAGGTACAGACCGTGCAAAAATAGGGCGAGGTACAGACCGTGCAAAAATAGGGCAAGGTACGGACCATGCAAAAATAGGGCAAGGTACGGACCGTGCAAAGTCTGGGCGACCCAAAGATGTTCTCATTATGACTTTAAAGATGTTTGGGGAGTTTGTGCAAAAATAGGGCAAAACGGTACGGCCCGTGCAAATTCCGGGACTAAAAGACAAGCTTCTGATCTTTAAGAGAAGAAGACAAAAGCTTAAGAGAAGAAGACAAACCTTTAAGAGAAGAAGACAAAAGAGTGAGCTGGCATGAGCTGTCCAGAAGCTGTGTAGGGGACCATGTATCTGGACAGATACATGGGAACATTCATGGGCGCCTATGAGGAGCCAATAAGGAGCCAGCCTTCCCTTTGACCAACCAATCAGCTCCCATCACTCAGATTGCATCAAGACCAGACCTAAGACTCAATCTCACACGTCCATCCTTCCATGCTTCAAGTATTATCAGCCATTAGATTTAGGTTTATGTTTCAGCCTTGAAAAGCATATAAAAAGACCCCTTGGGCGAATTGTAATCTTTAAGGGAGAAAGGGGGAAAACCCCTCTCCACTTCCAGAAATAAAAGCTTGTGTTCTTGAGTCGAAATCCTTCTTAGTCTCTCTCTCTCTTAGTCTCTTTAATCTCTCTAAGTCTCTCTTAATCTCTGGTTTTGATTCAAGTAAACACAAGTTAACCAGAACCCTTTCTCTTCATCATTTCGAGTTCATCACTGCCTTAAAGGCTTGTTCATCACACACAAACCCAGATTCACATACTCTGGTGAAAATCCAACACTCTATCTTCTGATATGCTAGCTCTTAGCATGAGCAACTCCATCTCCTGGTAATACTCCTCCACTGATCTTGAATGGGGGTATCTTTATCTTCAAACCAGCAAGCTCATCTCCCTGGTTCATCCTTCTTTCTTGAACACGCCTATGTTTTCTTTGGCTTTGTCTAGAGGATGAACTGAGGTGTTCATACTCATTGTCAGTCTCCTCATAACCGGCATGCTCTTGGCGAGTTGCACGAGGTCTCTCTTCTCTCCTAGTCTCTCGGTTTGGAACTTGACTAGTAGCTATCCTGATGTCTTCTCTGAGCTCTCTCCGGATGTCATTGAGGTTGGTCCTCATCATCTCGGTCATGGTTGCTACCATGTTCTGATTGAGTTGAGCCGACATAGCCTCCATGAGAAGCTTGTTCTTCCGGACGAGTGCAGCTTCTTCCTCAGACTCGGATCCCATGCTTCCTGCACAAAGGTAAACAAAATAACCAGTAAAAGGTTTCTAGGTAACAAAACAAGCAAAAAGGAAAAAGGATAAAACAAACTAAAGCTTCTTCTGCAAGACAAAGTAAAAAGGATAATCGGCTACAAGCAAAAAAGAGATTAGGGTTGCCGATTTCTAGCAAAAAGGAAATTCTTCAAACCTTGTCTAAACTTTTCTAAGCTTTTCTAGCACCATAAACAACCTTAATCTACTCGTGTTCAAGGTGATTAACAAGATTAACAGATGAAACAAAGTGATCTAAGAGGCAAAGAACTTAGGCGGCTAGGGTTTCTCTCTCTAGGGTTTTCTCGCAAGCAAAAAGGAAAAAGTTTAAATCCTTGTCTAAACTCTTATGAAACTCGAGCAGCCCTAAACAAATTAGAACTACTGCTTAACAAGATGATAGAGATGAAACACGGATGAAACAAAATTAACAAGAGAGAAAACGAGTACTTCCCAACCAAAGGTGCTCTGATACCACTTGATGCGTCCCTACGATGCCCTGGATACTACACACCAGAAGAAACTCGACAACTTGTCTTAGAGAGAGAGCCGTCAAGGAGAAAAGATAACTCGTTGATTAAAAGATGGATGATTACAATAGGGTTTAGAGACCCTTTTAAATAAGGAGAAACCGAGAACATGCTCTCTAGGGTTTCGGAAATAAGCAAAACGGAAACTATAGTTTAACTTTAACATAAGCTTTAAAATGACATAAAAATGTAAACTTCTTTAGCCTTGGACCGAGATAGGGCCAAAGTGATGTGAAGACAAGTTGTGGCCTCGTTAAAAACCTTCCTCTGGAAAACCTCGTGGGACAAAACCAAAAGCAAGGAAAAGAGCACGCACCCCATGTCTTGCCTAGACACTAACTCAGCTTGATGTAGAGATGGCTTGAATTGTGATCAAGACATCTCGGATCAGACCTTGTCCAAGACTTTCTTGTTGTGGATGTGAAGTGAGTAATCCAACAACATTCTCTTTAAACTTCTTGACTCTGGAACGAGTCATGGGACCTTCAGGAATGGCTAGAGCATCATCACCAGGCTGCTGGTGCAATGTGGCTTCATGTGGCTCATCTAGACTCTCCTTGTTCTCCTTAGTGACCCGGTCCATGATCACATCAGCATTAAGTAAACTCTTGTATTGATCCAGTTTGAAGCAGGTTTCTTAATCCTTGTACTCCTTCTCAAAGGCTGTATCTGATCAGGTTCTGCTTCATTTCCTTCACTTGGATCTCCTACTTGTGTTTGATCCTCAGTTTCTGATTCTGTTGGCATTGATGGTATCTCATTTTGATCATGAGCTCCTGAGTTCTCTTCAGGTTGTTGACCATTCTCATTGCCCCCCTCATGATCAGGATGAGTGGCTTCAATGTCTTCCTCAGCCTCTTCTACATCTTGAGCTGGTGCCTCATTGACCTTCTCTGATTCCTTTGGCAAACTGATGCCAAGCCTCTCCAAGATCAATCTCAGGTTGTTAGCTCTATCAGAGGCAGATTGAGATAGATTTTGGAGCTCATCCCAACTCTTTTCCTCATAGTAGCCTCTTGATTCCATAAACTTAACATCCCTGGAGACCAAGACTCTCCTTGTCTTTGGTACATAACATTTGTAGCCTTTTTGATGTGTTGAATATCCAATGAACATTGCCTTTGTGCTTCTAGCTTCTAGTTTATTTCTTAATTCTCCTGGAACCAAAACAAAACACATACACCCAAACACACGAAGATGATCTATGGATGATTTAGTTTTGTTGAGTACCTCATATGGAATGGCATCATGAAGAACTTTGGTAGGTGTGCGGTTGATTAAGTACGTGGCAGTGACCACTGCATCTCCCCAAAACATTTTAGGCACGTTGGTGTGGAACATCATGCTCCTGGCCACCTCCATTAGGTGTCTGTTCTTTCTTTCTGCCACACCATTTTGTTGGGGCGTGTAGGGGCAACTGGTTTGGTGAATGATTCCATGGGAAGCTAGATGTTGTTTGAAGGTTGTGCTAGTGTATTCACCACCATTATCTGATCTAAGAATTTTGATCTTAACATTGAAATGGTTAGTGATATAGCTCTGGAAATTTTTAAATGCTTCTAGCACCCTATCCTTTGATTGCAACAAAGTGATCCATGTGTACTTAGATTTTTCATCTATAAAAGTCACAAAATATCTATGTTGATCTCTAGAAACACATGGTGCAGTCCACACATCAGAATGGATTAAATCAAAGCAATTATCATAGATGGTCATTGATTTAGGAAACACACTTCTACAATGTTTTCCTAGAATACAAGCCTCACAATCACTTTTAAAAGAAACACTAGGCAGCAGAATGTTCAAGGCATGAGAGTGAGGATGTCCTAGTCTAGTGATGAGGCCATCCAATCAGTAGCTGAACCAGAGACCAACCAATTGCACCAATCAGCCAGCCAAAGGACCAGCCAGGATATGTGTTCATTAAAAACGGCGTATCTCACCAACCAGGAGATATTTTGCCATGAAACCAATTTTCATGCATACTAAACTCAACAAGGAGTCAACCCCAATTGGAATCATCTGTAAAGATATCCGGACCAAGAAGATATTAATTTTACAAACCGGAGGTTCCCCAGCCCGTCTATCTGCGAGTACATGACTTTAGAAGAATATTCAAGCCCAATTGAGAAGCGGCCTGAACCAAAACCAATAACAGAATTTAAGATGGGTTTCTTATCTTTCCAACAAGCCCAGAATGAGGAGAAATTTCCACGAATTATGAAGTTATGACCCATTTCCCTAAACCGGTCAAACCAGTTCTGCAATCGCCTAATTTGGAGTCTCACCGGTCCAATCTTAACCAAACCAAACAATGGCGACCAGGAGAGGTTTATAATCATCTGGGAAGTATATCCAACGATCCAGGAGTAGTAGAAGAGTTCTTACCATGCACCAGAGCCCACATGATCAGGAGGATCTTATTGTTTGGGAACTTTCCAAAACCGGATGCATTCACACCTTGGGGAATAAGTCACCAACGACCAAGCCATCAAAGCTGCGACGTTTTGGAGATATTACTTGCTTGTCTAGAAGTCCAAATATGCACCAGCACTCACCATAACCCACGGGATCAACCAAGACTTCACTTGCCATTTTTGGAGCGATTCTTTGAATTATTTGCCATCAATGCCCAAAATCTCTTTCCAAGCCAAGAGTACAAAGATTTTGACCAAGCATCCAACATTAAAGATGTTCCCAGGAAGCTTACCTACACCCTCAAACCGTCCAGATACAAAGTCAGAATCAAATCCCTTGAAGAAAGCCATTGGAACCAAGAAATCCTCCAACGGCTAGTTTATCGGTTTCCTTTTGTTTATTTTGTTTCCTTTCTTTTTCATATGACCGTTTGGTCTTTGTGTATGGTCGTGCACTATATAAGCAGACCCATTTGTACATTTTAGAGTCACCTTTCAATCCTTGAGAAATAATATTCAGTTTGTCTTTTTTTATCAAAGAGTTTTCTTTGCATAAAAACTGTTCTTTAGATTCTAAGTTGTGAGAAGCATTAGGAGTCTATAGAGCTTGTGGTTTTCTTAGGTTCTTTGTGAGATTCAAGAGTCCAGGAGATCACTGATTGAGAGAGTCAATCAAAACCCACGGATTGAGAGAGTCAATCAACTATCCAGCATCATCCGCCATCAACCTTCATCCATCATCTTCTATCTTTTATCCATCCATCATCCCATCCTTATTTCTTTTAGTTTCTGTTCTTATTTTTATCATTTATAAACTCACTGTTCTTCCTTTGTTTCAGGTTATCTTGGACGTGAAGGGACAGTAGCTCATCCATCATCCATCTCCATCTCTACCGGTTTATCGGCAATCACCAATCCATCGCCCATCTCACCATCCTTGCTTCCGAGGCTGTATCATTTGGTATCAGAGCTTTAAAAGCTCCTGACCCAGGTTTTATCAATCCTTTCTAGAATTTTTAAGTTTTCATTCTTGCTTAGTTTGTATTTTATAAACCAAAAAAAACCCATAAAAATTGCATTTGTTTCAAGTTTTTCATTTCTGCCAGTTTTGTGTTTTTGATAAAAAAAAATAAAGAAGAAGAAGTTTGGTCTGTTTAATCCACGAAATTATTTGAATCCTGAGTCTAGTTGTTTGCATTCATTCCCCCCAGATTCCATTGCCATAGTTTATTTTTTTCATTAACTCATTTCCTTATTTAGGTTGCATTTCAAAAGCTGCATAAAAAAAGGGAAATAAAAATCATTTAGACCATAGTTTTTATTCTTTGGTTCATTATTTTCGTGCATACCATAGCTTAGTCCATTTGTGCATTCAAAAAAAAAATAGTTGAAAGATTCATATTTTAGACTTTGCATTCCATCTTTACATATTTTCGGTCTATATACTTTTCATTCGAAGAGAAAACCAAAATCCAAAAAAAAAAAAAATTTACTGTCCTTGCATTTGTTTTTAGTATTCTTGCTCATTATTTATTGTATAATTACATTTCATTCTACTATATTTCGTGCATCCCATTGTTGCATTCAAAAAAGAAAAAAAATATTTCTGCATCATAGTTATAGGAAAGTCGGTCCAAGGCATATTAATATTCTGTTTGCATAAAATTCGACCACTGCCTTTAAAAAGGAACATAACTACTTTCTGTGTGTCCCATCTCAGGTACAATGGATGAGGAAGGTGACCCATGGGAAGCAGACCAGTCCATACTGGATGAAGAAAGTAGCTATGAGGATGAACAATGGTCTGAAAATTGTTCCAATACAGATTTTGAAGAGGATCCTTATGAGGGAGATCCTGAGCCAGTACCACCAGACCCTTACCATGGTGGCAAGCACTCCACTGAGTGGTCCATAGAAGAATCTGACCAAGAAGAAGGTTATGAGAGTGATTCATGGCCAGAAGAGACTGAATCCAAAAACAGTCTAGAAAATTCAGAAGATTGGGATCATGAAGATGATGAAGACACTCAGTCCCAACAAGGAACCAAAGTAGATTCATGGGAAGACCAGACCATTTCTGACACTGATCAAGACATGGAAGAAGAGCCACGAACTGACATGCCATACTCTGATCATGAGGCAAGACAAGCACTATCTTTCAAGTCCTACCAAGATATTGGATCATGGTGTGAAGAAACTGATTCCCAAATCAGTGAGGATGAATCAAGGAAGTATGGCCACGATTTTGAGGGCCAGGTATCCCCACATGGCTTGACTGAAGAAGAGGAAGCCTTAAGTGAGGCTGGAAGAAATGTTACAGAAACCCAACTTATCTTGGCTGAAGAGGAAGAAGTTGGAAGTGAGGCCGGAAGAAATGTCACTGACCTTGAAATGCACTCCATCAAATTTTCTGGTTATGGCCAAAGAGATGAAGACTACCTAGAGTGGGAGGAAGAAATGGAGACCTTGTTCCAGAGTCACCACGTTCCAGAAGAGGAGAAGCTATCATATGCCACCAAGACACTCACTGGCCCTGCTCTATACTGGTGGAACAAAGAGCAGTATACAGTATGGTACTACCAAGAACCAGCTCATACTTGGGAGAGTTTTAAATCAGAGTTGCTTAAAGGGTTTGTGAAGAAAATTCCAGAACAGGAATATCAGTCACCTATGAGTGTTTCTCACGCAGGCTACACTCCCACATCAACCCAAAGCTTCAAGGCTGGAAGCAAGCAAGCTCATCACAGCCCACAAAAGATAGAACCGGCTATAGAGAAGAAAACTGTAAAGAAGCAAGAGGGTTCACAGCTAGGTTCACTCCAGTTGATAAAGGTACCAGACAAATTCTCATATCCAAAAGGAACCTTACCACCAGGGAGAAAGAAGGCCGAAGTTGTTCTTGAGAAAGGACAACCCCAACCTAAAGATGAAGCTATGGTACAAGGTTTGCTAAAGCCACCAGCATCATCAAATCAAAGTAAGTCCTCTAATTCTAAAAATATTAAATTCAGACATGTTATAGATGTCATAAAAGAGGCCACTTTGCTGTAAATTGTCCATCTAGAAAGATAATAAGACGCACATCCTTGGAATTGAAACCGGAACCAAGTAAAACAAGTGATAGTCTAGTTCCTTTAGAACTTTCAAATTCTGGATTTATGCACTTGTCTTTGCCAAAGAGTTTTGATCCAGGAATAAAGCAAGATGATGGACGACCAAACAATGCTGAGAGGATTCAAGAAAACCAGGGACAGCACCTGACATGTCCACAAAATGTTGAAGAAGATGTAAGAAACATCAAGAGCACACATGCTGCCAAAGAGCCAATCATTCTTCAACTTGCTAAAGCAATTTGGGTAAATCTGAACTTTAATTTTCTTGATTATAGGTTTTTAAACCTAGATATAATACACTTGTTTCCTGCCAAAAGTGTTGAGTTTATTTCAGGAACAGGGGCAAAGGATCACATGAATGATCCACATAAGATCACAAGGTGTTTACATACCAAAAGAGAACAAGAAGTTGTCATCAGCAATATCTTGATTCCTGACGATCCAGAAGATAAAACACTACCCACCAGAGTTCCCTACCAAAATAGAGGAGTAATCATGTCGTTCCTACTCAAAGGAGAACCACCAGATGTGCCAGCAAAGATCAAACCAATCAAATACCAAGGTAAGACCCTAGAATCTCAAAAGAGAATGAAACCTGACTTGCTCTATGTTGGTGCAGGTTATCCAGTTTCGAGGTCGAAACTTTTTCAAGGGAGAGGGTATGATGAGGCCATCCTATCAGTAGCTGAACCAGAGACCAACCAGTTGCACCAATCAGCCAGCCAAAGGACCAGCCAGGATATGTGTTCATTAAAAATGGCGTATCTCACCAACCAGGAGATATTTTTCCATGAAACCAATTTTCATGCATACTACACTCAACAAGGAGTCAACCCCAATTGGAATCATCTGCAAAGATATCCGTACCAAGAAGATATTAATTTTACAAACCGGAGGTTCCCCAGCCCGTCTATCTGCGAGTACATGACTTTAGAAGAATATTCAAGCCCAATTGAGAAGCGGCCTGAACAAAAACCAATAACAGAATTTAATATGGGTTTCTTATCTTTCCAACAAGCCCAGAATGAGGAGAAATTTCCACGAAATTATGAAGTTATGACCCATTTCCCTAAACCGGTCAAACCAGTTCTGCAATCGCCTAATTTGGAGTCTCACCGGTCCAATCTTAACCAAACCAAACAATGGCGACCAGGAGAGGTTTATAATCATCTGGGAAGTATATCCAACGATCCAGGAGTAGTAGAAGAGTTCTTACCATGCACCAGAGCCCACATGATCAGGAGGATCTTATTGTTTGGGAACTTTCCAAAACCGGATGCATTCACACCTTGGGGAATCAGTCACCAACGACCAAGCCATCAAAGCTGCGACGTTTTGGAGATATTACTTGCTTGTCTAGAAGTCCAAATATGCACCAGCACTCACCATAACCCACGGGATCAACCAAGACTTCACTTGCCATTTTTGGAGCGATTCTTTGAATTATTTGCCATCAATTCCCAAAATCTCTTTCGAAGCCAAGAGTACAAAGATTTCGACCAAGCATCCAACATTAAAGATGTTCCCAGGAAGCTTACCTACACCCTCAAACAGTCCAGATACAAAGTCAGAATCAAATCCCTTGAAGAAATCCATTGGAACCGAGAAATCCTCCAACGGCTAGTTTATCGGTTTCCTTTTGTTTATTTTGTGTCCTTTCTTTTTCATATGACCGTTTGGTCTTTGTGTATGGTCGTGAACTATATAAGCAGACCCATTTGTACATTTTAGAGTCACCTTTCAATCCTTGAGAAATAATATTCAGTTTGTCTTTTTTTATCAAAGAGTTTTCTTTGCATAAAAACTGTTCTTTAGATTCTATGTTGTGAGAAGCATTAGGAGTCTATAGAGCTTGTGGTTTTCTTAGGTTCATTGTGAGATTCAAGAGTCCAGGAGATCACTGATTGAGAGATTCAATCAAAACTCACGGATTGAGAGAGTCAATCAACTATCCAGCATCATCCGCCATCAACCTTCATCCATCATCTTCTATCTTTTATCCATCCATCATCCCATCCTTATTTCTTTTAGTTTCTGTTCTTATTTTTATCATTTATAAACTCACTGTTCTTCCTTTGTTTCAGGTTATCTTGGACGTGAAGGGACAGTAGCTCATCCATCATCCATCTCCATCTCTACCGGTTTATCGGCAATCACCAATCCATCGCCCATCTCACCATCCTTGCTTCCGAGGCTGTATCATCTAGCATGCCACAAAACATCTTTAGGGAATTCAGAAACAGAATTAAAAGCACAAGATAAATCAGAGGCTGGTCGAGTGTCCTCAAGCAGGTACAAGTCCCCCTTGGTCACACCTTTGCCTAGCAACTTACTAGATTCAATATCCTGATAATAGACATCATTAGGAGTGAAGTTAACATGACACTTCAAGTCATTAGTGACTTTCTTAACAGACAGTAAGTTTGAAGCAAAAGTGGGCATGTAGAATGCCTTAGATACTTTGTCAAACAGTTTCAAATCACCTACTCCTCTTATTGGAATTTTATCACCATTTGCTATCATCACATTACCTAAGGCAGGTTCTACATTAGTAATCAAACTTGAGTCACTAATCATATGATGAGAAGCACCAGAGTCTATAACTAATGGTCTAGCATCTTTTAGAGCATTCATTGAACTACCAGTAATGTGAGAAGCATTTAGTGAGATACCAAGAGTTCTAGGGTTACCAGAGTGTTCTTTCAAGGCCTTGATGAGAGCATCTAAGTCAGATCTCTTGATGGACTCATCTTGATAGTTCCTTGCAGTGGGGTAGGTTGATGTAGACGCCATGGATCTTCCCATACCAGCATTGGAGGAGACTGAGCTCAGAGTGGCAGGTTCAACTCCATCATTTGAGAAGTGAGCTCTAGCATCCATGAACTGAGGTCGTGGCTCCTTGAACTTGTTTGGCTTTAGGTGAGGATGAAGGATCCAGCACTTGTCCTTCAGGTGACCTTTCTTCTTGCAATGGTCACAGATCAAGACCTTCCTATCATCTTGCTTGTACACCCCCTTGTTTGCCAATGCTTCAGCTTGATGGATCATAACTGGTTCTCCCTTGCTTCCAAACAACCCCAGTGACCCTTCCTCCTTCTGAATTTGCGCAAAAACCTCATCAAGGGTAGGTAACTTGTCAGCTCTCAGTATATGCTTGATGAGGTCATTATAAGTTGGGTTGAGAGTCAGCAGCAACCCAAAGACCTTATCTTCTTCACGCCTAGCATTCAGAGTAGAAGGATCAACGGAGTGTGGTCTGAGCATCTCCAGTTCTGCCCACAAGGATCTGAACTTGCCAAAGTGAGTTTGAAACTCCACGTCTGCTTGACTGAGAGCATTAATGGCTCTTTTTACTTCAAACACTCTAGTAAGGTTGGAAGCATTTCCATAAACCTTATAGAGAGTTTCCCATAGTTCTTTGGCAGTCTCACAATATGAATAGGACTCCAAGATAGCTGGTTCCAGAGAGCTTTGGATGAGAGAGAGCACCATCTGATCTTCTTGCACCCATTTTTCTTCATCAACCACCACTATCTCCTTTCCATCTTCTCCTTGGACGATCTGCTTTGGAGCTGCTCCAGTGGAGACATGACTCCATAATCCTCTTCCTCCAAGGGCAGTTTTCACCAATCTGGACCACAAGAGGTAGTTAATCCCCTTTAGTGTCACAGGTATGGTAACAGACTTGTTGTTCTCCATCTTTCACTCACTTAAACCCAGAAGAACAGAGAGTGAATCTTGAAGAAAAATGCAACAAGAACAGAGTATAAAGCTTTGTGGAAGTAAAGAATAGGTTCAAGAGCTTTGTTGCTCTGATACCATGATAAAATGAGAAGATTTGCGCTTGGTTTCGTGAAGAACACTGGAGAAAATGAAGAACAATTGAAGAGAGAGAAGAGAGAGAAGAGAGGACTCGTGAGAGAGAGAGAGAGACCAAGAAAAGAAGAAGAAAAAATTGTGTTTCTTGCTTGATTTGGGTTACAAAGGATACTTAAATAGAGTAAGACAGACAATAAAGAATGAATAAACAATTGGTCTTCTGAAGATGCTCTGGACGTGCAGGGCACACTCAGCTGGACAGAAAGGGACAGCTTCTTTGTTTCTTTCTTCCTTGGTCTTCTGAAGATGCTCTGGACGTGCAGGGCACACTCAGCTGGACAGAAAGGGACAACTTCTTTGTTTCTTTCTTCCTTGGCAGAGCATGTGACTTTGGTTTGTCACAAAGCTCCAACAGCTCCAGCAAGTTGCCTACACTTGTTTATATTATTCCAGAGCTTAAGGAGACCAGAGAAGATATTTAAACTCATACCATTCCTTTAATTGCCTTCCAAGACACTCTTAGGGCAAGCTGTACGGACAGACTTGTAGGTCAAGTTGTACGGACAAACTTGCATCCTAAGCTAACTTGAATTTGCCTCTCTTTTGTTCCTTATTGCCTCAACCATGTTATTGCTTCATGTCAACAAGAGAAAGAGTAAACAAGTAAAGAGGAGGTTTATTTCTCCTTAATTAATTCATTCTGCCTACTACATTGTTTTATAGGGAACCAGAGAGAGAGAGAGAGAGAGAGGACAGTGACATTTAGAAACAAACAAAAGAGAAACAATAAACTAATGCAAGTGGTCCTGGTCCTCTCTGGTCGAGATTCCTGATGCTGAGAGTGACCTCTCCAAACAGTCCACTCTTGCCTGATTTGAATCATGTGAGTTCTCCTATTTTGAATTCAAACTTGGTCCAGAGATCCCTCCTCCCACGTGAGTAAGGTTGCCAAGTGAGTGAGACTTGCCTTGTCTTCCAAGTCAAGCTAGGTCTTCTCTTGGATGACTTGAGTTCCAAGTCTTGTACGGAATGCCTTGTTCCTCAAGTCTCTGAGTTCCTTCTCCACTTTGTCCATTCTGATCAGTGTCTCTCATTCTCTTCTGGTTCTTCATTTCAATATTTATTGTGTATGGAGAATGATGAACATGAAGAACAAGAGAGAGAGAGAGAGAGTAGAGAGAGAGTGGATTTTGAAAATGAGAGAGAGAGTAGTGAGGAAATGATTTCCTTGCTTTGATTAGGTTCTAAGACCATCCCATAAATAGGGAAATACAGGTTACAAACAGACAAAGACGATAATACTAAACAAAGGCTTCTGTACAAGACAAAGTAGACCAGACCAACCAGATGAAAGTGACAGGTCTGATTCTCTCTCTTCCTCAGCCTCACATGTGATCTTCTGTTGGAATCTTCTCCCCAACGGATCCCTGCTCTTCCTGAAGCCTCAGACCACTTAAATATATTATTCTGGTCGCTGACTTTGTTACTTGCCTTGCAGGTTAGGTCTTGGTCAAGATTGGACTAAACCAGTTGTACAGACAAACTCAATCTTGGTTCATTCTAATTGCCATTGCCTTCTTCTCCGTCCTCTGATTTTATTCTTCATGTCAACAGAGGTCATTATGCCAATGAATGTACCAACAAGAGAGTCATGATCTTGCTGGAAGATGGAGAGTATGCCTCGGAAGATGAGAACACCGAGTCTGACCAAGAAGACACTGAAGAAGAACATGAAGAAGGACCTGTCCAGGGGAAGCTTTTAGAAGCAAGAAGGCTTCTAAGCTTGCAAAACAAGGCTGAGGAGCTAGAGCAGCGTGAGAACCTCTTCTACACCCGGTGCTTTGTCCAAGGAAAGGTGTGCAGCCTCATTATTGATGGAGGTAGTTGTGTGAATGCTGCGAGTGAAACCATGGTCAAGAAGTTGGGATTGAAGGTTCAGAAGCATCCCAAACCTTACCGGCTACAATGGCTGAATGAAGAAGGCACCATGAAGGTTTCAAGTCAAGTCCTTATTCCCTTAGCCATTGGGAGATATGAAGATGAAGTCTTGTGTGATGTGTTGCCTATGGAAGCTGGTCACATACTTCTTGGAAGACCTTGGCAATCTGATCGCCGAGTTATCCATGATGGCTTCACCAACAAGCACTACTTTGTAAGATCTTTTAAGATCTTAGAAGAATAAGTAACAAGAACAAGACTAGAAAGAGATTTGATGAAAGAAAGACTCGGTTTAGACTAAGAACTAGGAAGATTAATGAGAGACTATGAAGAACATTATGAGACTCGAAAGTTTAGAGAGAACTGTGTGCTTTATTCATAGAGAGAGTTCAGAATATATAGAGAGGGTTTACAAGGGTTTCGTAAAGCAAAGAGAGGTAAGGTATGTGGACAGGAGAAGAGGCGCGTCCCATGAAGCACCTGGTAACATCATGTTCAAAGCTCTAACATGAGGATGTCCTAGTCTAGGATGCCATAAAGCATTCTTATTCAAAGCAGAAGAAACAGTAGTGAAGGAACAACTAAAATTAGAAACAGGATCAAGCTCTTCAAGCATATATAACTCGCCCTTGGTAACTCCTTTTCCAATCACCCTTTGGCTCTCAATATCCTGAAACTCAACCTCGTTAGGACTGAATATCACCTTACAATTCAAATCATTAGTGCATTTCTTAACAGATAACAGGTTTGAAGTGAATTCAGGCATATAGAAAGCTCTTGAGTTCTTACTAAACAGTTTTAGATTTCCCACTCCTCTAATAGGAATCTTATCACCATTAGCAATCATGACATGACCATTAGCTGGTTCAATATCTTTGATCAGATTGGTGTCACTTATCATGTGATGGGAGGCTCTTGAGTCTACTATCAAAGGTTTAGTTGAGCTATTAGCAATATGACAAGTACCTTTAGGACTAGAACAAGCAAGACTTTGGCGGTTCATTTCATTTTCTAATGTCCTACCAGTTCTATCAGTCCTAAGATCATTCACATTCTCTAGCTTACTAGCAACCATTGAAGCACCAAGAGAATACCCATTAAGGTTACCAAAGGTGTTACCATTCTCCTTGAGCATTTTGATGAGGGCTTCAATGTCAGACCTCCGGATGTAGTCCTGATCATTGTTCCTGTTAGCACCACCCGTGTAGGCAACCAGGGACTTTCCTTCACTTGCCTCCCTCTTATCACCATCGGTTGTCTTGCTTGAGCTTGCAACAGTTGACCCCTCCGAGATGTGAGCTCTAGCTTCCCTCTCCTTCATGAACTTGGCCGGCTTGAGATGTGGGTTGAGGATCCAGCACTGACTCTTCTTGTGGCCGTGCTTCTTGCAATGATCACAGTTACCATTGAACCTCCGGTCTTCATACTTGTTGAAAGCAGCTTTGTTTGCCATTGGTGTTTCAACCTGATCAGTTTGCGCAGCTTGGTTAGCCAAGGTAAGCTCCCCCTTACCTCCAAACAACCCAATAGAGCCTTGCTCCTTTTGTATCTGAGCACACACATCTTCTAGAGATGGAAGCTTCTCAGCTCTCAGGATATGCTTGATGAGGCTGTTGTAGGCAGGGTTCAGAGTGAGTAGGAGCCCAAAGACCTTATCTTGCTCACGCCTTTCATTCAACTCATCAGCATCAACCGTGCTTGGTCTCAGCATCTCTAACTCGGACCAGAGAGCTCGGAACCTTCCAAGATGCTTAGTGAACTCCATATCTTCTTGTAGAAACCCGTTGATTGCTCTCTTCACCTCAAACACCCGGCTCAAGTTTGAGATGTTTCCATTCACCTTCTTCAAGGTATCCCATAGATCCTTTGCGGTTTCACAGTAGCTATAAGCTTCCATGATAGGAGTCTCAAGAGATCCTTGAAGAAGTGTCATCACCATCATGTCTTCTTGCTGCCATTTCTCCACCTCACTTGTGGCGCTTGCAGCTTCACCTTCTTGAGTAATGAGCTTAGGAGCTTCACCGGATGTGATATGTCCCCATAAGCCCTTACTTCCCACAGCAGTCTTCACCAAACGAGACCACAACAGATAGTTACTCCCCTTGAGAGTAACCGGAACCTTCATGCTAACACTATCCATCTACAACCAGCTTGACTTCAAAAGCTTGGAAATGAGTGGATTTATACCTTAGAACACCGATGAACTTAGAAACGAGAGGAAAGGTTGAGTCTTTGAAGGTAAGAACGTGAAAGACTCAAGCTTTTACACCACACAAGCTTCAAACTTCAGTCTTCTACCCGGATCTTCAAAGAACAGCCTTGGATCTTCAAAAAGCTTCAACCTTGATCTTCTTCAACTCGATGAACACAAACCCAGATCGTGATGAACCTGTCTCTGATACCATAAGATCTTTTAAGATCTTAGACGAATAAGTAACAAGAACAAGACTAAAAAGAGATTTGATGAAAGAACGACTCGGTTTAGACTAAGAACTAGGAAGATTAATGAGAGACTATGAAGAACATTATGAGACTCGAAAGTTTAGAGAGAACTGTGTGCTTTATTCATAGAGAGAGTTTAGAATATATAGAGAGGGTTTACAAGGGTTTCGTAAAGCAAAGAGAGGTAAGGTATGTGGAAAGGAGAAGAGGCGCGTCCCATGGTTAAAACGAGTGGCTCTGGTGGCTAGATGCCAATGGCATCTTGACTAGATGCTCCTCACTTTACATCTTGCACCGGCTGGTAAGCTTGACCAACCTTATCCATAAACGGTAACCTTGGCGCCTAAAGCTTCAAGGTTACTCGACCCAAACCTTTTCTTTCACTCCAAGTTAACCACTCGATCTTCTCATGGTAAGTAATCTTCTCTTTTACCTTTTTACCTTTTTCACCTCAGTAACTTTTTCTTGTACGGACAACCCATTTTTGCACATTACCAAAACATGGTTTAAAGCTCTTTTGGGTTGACCTTGTACGGCCTTGTACGGCCTGTACGGCCTTGTACGGACAAGGTCGACTCAAACCCTTCTCTTTTCCTCCTTCTCTCTATTCCACACAAACTAGATACCTCAACTTAACACTTTGAGTTCAAGGGACGCAAGACCACTCTGGTTCCCTTGACACCTAAGGAAGTTCAACAAGATCAGATTAAACTCCAAAAGAAGAAGGAGATTGACCTAAAACCGGCTGGAACTAAGCAGCCAAACTTCTATGCTAACATGGGTGATATCAAAAGAACTCTCTACTCTAAACAATCTGCTATCTTACTTGTGTTTAAAGAAACTCTTTTGAACCTAACAGATTCTACACCGGTGTATCCGAGTGAAATGGTTTCTCTTTTGCAGGAGTTTCAAGACGTATTTCCAGAAGACAATCCCATTGGTTTACCACCTTTGAGAGGGATTGAGCACCAGATAGACTTTGTTCCATGATCTACACTTCCAAACCGTCCAGCATACAGAACCAACCCGGTTGAGACCAAGGAGTTGCAAAGACAAGTAGAGGAACT
>CAJHQP010006581.1:0-37283 GCA_905132765.1 Moricandia arvensis | reverse complement strand
TTGAGACCTTAATGAGAGCTGAGCCGCACGCATAACCGCGTGTTCATAGATTCACGCCTGAGCATCAGTTCTTTATATTTGCATCAGATGGTTTATGAACATCTAAGCAACAAGAAGCAGTTGATATCGTTAATTCTTGGTGCCACGCAGTGTAGGACACTCTTGCTGTTGAATCTAATTCTCTGTGTCAAGAATTTGTTTGATGTGAATCTTTGTTGCAGGTTTGTGGCTCTCATAAGGGCGTGGCTCGAGGTTAGTGAAAGCTGCATGCAGTAGCAGCAAAGAAGAGGGAGATGTGCGATACTCGGATGTGAGAAGGACTAGAACGCTGGCATCAGGAGACATTTTCATGACGGATATCACTGTGATTGTCGTTCTTTCTCACTCTGCAAGGTTTTTGGTATTCGAAAAGTCCTGCGTCTCTGCTTCAGAGAGGTGGTGTCCTCTGACACTCTCACGCCAAATAGATAGCATTTAGTGCTAAGTCTTACCTGTAATTCTTCAAATCAATACAACAAAGAAGTCTCGATTTTTGTTTGTTTCTTACAAATGTTTTGTTTAATGTTTTGGTTTGTTCAGAATTTCAGATTGTCTGAGACTTGTTTAAATTAATTTGTGGAAAAAAATTGTAAATTATATTTTCCTTTTTTACCAAAGTCTATGGTTACTGTTTTTCAGTTACCTAAAATGTGAAAACAAAACTTCTGGAGATTAACAAGAAGATTGTAGCTAAGTGTGTTTGGATCCGAATATTCAAACCAATTCGAGTATTGCATTGAATCCAATGCAATGTAGATATTCAAATGGAGTTTAAATTTTTATAATTATAATTTTGAATATAAACTGAACCAAAAAATAATAAATACTTGAAAATATTTAAAATCTAAATGTGTCTTGACCATATATATATGACCATATATATATATAGTTATATTAATCTTACATTTGTAATTATTAATTTAAATTTATTCAGAACTAACTTTTAAAAAAATATTTGAGACAGTTTAAAAAATATTACATAGTCAGAAGTTTTCTGAACCAAAATATCCAATACCGGGAATATCCGAACGAACCGGATCCGATGTCTGGATATACCAGCGAAGTCTACTTGAGGCAGTCAGATAAAAGTTCATGAGGAGAAGTAAAAAGTCCTGATCGAAGCAGCGGAAGAAGGATGAATATGAGTCTTGGGAGTGAGAGCTAGCGTCTGCTCAATATCCATCGCTTGCGTTATCCTCGAGGGATGTTTCTCTCATCCCTTCCTTGTCATCTCTCTACGTTGGTCGGAAAATTCACCTGAAGCAGCGAAGTAATTTACACAGAACACGCAGAAGCAAGCCAGTGTTGGCTGTTGTGAAGTCAAGGTAATCAAACATGTGTTTCCTTCTCTGAGAAGAAGGGTTTGGATGAATTCGAGTTTTGTGCTTTGCAGTCGTGTTCCAGAGCTTGATTCCTCTTCAGAACCACTTCAAGTGTTCGATGGCTCGACAAGGTTTAGTTTTTAAGTTGCTTTTGTCTCGTTTCTGGGAAAAAGAGAGGTTTGTTTGATGAAATGTTTTCGTTTACTTTGATTTGAAAAGGTTGTACATATCTTACTCTTGCCCATTTGCGGCAACGTGCGTGGATTGCTCGCAACTACAAGGTTACATTTATCTCACTGATTCCATGTTAAGACATAAGATACGAAGCTAGTTCGATCTCATCAATGTTATGTTATTGTGCAGGGTCTGCAAAACAAGATAGAGCTTGTACCGATTGATCTCAAGAACAGGCCTGCTTGGTACAAGGAGAAAGTGTACCCGGCTAACAAGGTGAAAGCTTTTTTTTCTTTTTGTGCTTCATGATCTGATTTGAGTGTTGTAAGCCAGACTCCCAAAGGAGCTATACTTCTTCTATGTTTTAATGATAGGTGCCTGCATTGGAGCACAATAACCGAGTAATAGGAGAGAGCCTTGACCGATTAAGTACATTGACACCAATTTTGAAGGGCCTTCGACTTACACCCGATGTGAGTATCGATGAGTTCTTTGTTTTTGTTGAGCTCAATATCTTTGCTTAGAAAGAGATAACGTACATTGAACAACAATAGGGTGTGGAGAAGAAAGCATTTGCTGATGAGTTGAATCTCTTACACCGACTCCTTCTCCAAGGCCGTAAGATCCACATTATCAGGTGCCGACAGTGATGCAGCAGGTAACTACAAGATATTGTCTTCTCCTTTTCTGTTTGCACTTTGCAGTTACATGAATATCTTGTGTTAACATTTTCTTCAGATGCTGCATTTGATTACATTTGAGCAGGGCTCTTTCCAAATTCAAGGAAGGGCCTTTCTTCCTTGACATATTTAGTTTGGTATTTGTCAGCTATCTTTTCAGTTTCTTCTACTCATATATCAGCTATTTGATGTTGGATTCTAAAATTGGTGAACCATTCATACATACAGGTTGATGTTGCATATGTTCCATTTATAGAGAGGTTCCATCTTATCTTTAAGGATGTAATGAATGTGGACATCACATCTGGTCGGCCTAAACCTCGCCCTTTGGATTGAGGTTACACCTTTTTCATTCATTTTTTGTATTTATCTTTCATCTTAATCTTCCCCAACTTATCTTTGGAATATTCACCTACTTGTGCAGGAGATGAACACTATTGAAGCTTACACAGACACCGTCAAGATCCACAAGAGATAGTTGAAAAGATACAAGAAACGAGCCCAAGCAGAAGCACGTCCCTAAGCAGATGAGATATTGTAACCACCAAAGATTTGCTTATATATCATTTATGTTGTATCCGGAAAAGAATGTAAAAGCATCTACATGACACAGGCAACAGCAGTTTTATTCATGTGACTAAGCAAGTCTCCAAACTAAAATGAAACTGCAGCTGCTTGCTTTCTCTCTCCTTACACTGCCCATAAGTTCGTGCTTGCAGCTTCAGCTACGCTAGGTGAAACGTGATTCAAAGCTATTATACAAAACCAAGTAGAGTAAAGTTCCCAGTACCCCAGAGTTTAAAAACAGAAGTAAAGAATCATAAGAGTCTTATAGTGCTTGCCCAGCTAATTTCGTTTTGTATCTAGATAGAGAGAGATTGACCAGCTTTCTTCAAGAAGAGAGGTTAAAAATGACGCTGGGCAAATCTTCCATTATATGTGTATATACTGAATGCAAAAGCCAGAGGGAGAAAACTTTGCTACTTCTTTAGCAGTACTCTCATTATCTGTCTCATATAAACAACTAAAGACCATATAGAGAGCCCTGCAGATACATAGAGCAACCCAATACCCGACGGTAATAGCCCTCTCAAAACTGCTATCCCGGCTTGCAAGCAGTATGGTTTAGTGCTATCATCTGCGTTGCAGTTTTCCACTTTCCCAAGCTATTTACAGCAACAGCCTAAGAACATTGTACATTTCCATTTATATAAGTAGCAGAAGGAGCTCTTAGAAAACGAATTCATATGAATATATGATCACTTTTACCTTCGAAGCTTGCCGTTTTTGAGACGCAGCCCCATTCTCTACTGCTGACATAGTAATCTAGAGGTGAACCAAGAGCTGATAAGCGCAACTTACTTAAATGATATTTATAGTAAGGTTCTAAGGTCTTACCTCTCTACCAATAATGGCAATTGAAGGTACCGTCACTAACCATGGAACTGGTCCAAAGACAATGGCGTCCATAGGTTTAGTGCACAGCAATATCAAACGTTGCTGCTACCATAAGCTGCAAACCCATAACACAAATCAAAAAAGACGGATCTTTTCATTCATTCTACTGCAAAAATGAAGAGGCTATCTCACCTTATCTGCCACAGGATCCAAGAAGCACCAAAAGCAGAACCTAATCTCATCTGAAAGTGCACAACATCTCACAGTTAACCTCTATACCATTTCAAGTGTGGCAACGAAGAATCCATATAAATACATGGCAGGGCCGGATCTGAGATTTTAGGGACCCGGAACATTTCTTAAAGAACTTTTATAAAAAAAACATTCTTTCATAATTTGGGGGGCGTTTTATTTATGTAAAATCTCTCCAAAATTTTTGGGGACCGAAGCTATTGTTTCATCCGGCTCTGAGTACATGTAATGAAAGTACCTTCCGGGCAATATATCCATCAAGCCAATCAGTAATAGCTGCTGCAATGAAAAGACTCGTTGTAGCAGTCCTCCCCCACCAACAATCAACGTAAAACGCTGCGTTAAACAACAAAGAAACGCATCATCACAAGATCCAATTTCAGATCATCACATATTACGTAGTGTGAATGAACAAAGTGAAATTCTGCATGTACTGCCTTAGATCTGATGACACAGACTCAGAAACCCAAGAGAACGAAAACCTACCTCGGACGAGGAATCGGAACGGCAGCTACACGGCCAAGGGGTTTAACACGGTGGGCAATGTAAGCACTTTAGAAGATAGATTGTGGCGGTGGTGGCAAATGGATCCACCGTCACGGCGTCCTCTTCACCCATATCCTCCGATCTGTAAAACTCGACGATCTCCTCCCTTGAATCCGGAAAGCCTAAAGCCTTTATGGAACGAACAACGGCCAATGATAATGCAGCGTGTGGAGATGGATACTAACGTGCGCCTAGAGAGGGAAGTAACGAGATGGGGACGTATCGTGCGCCGTAAAATTGATGTATCGATGACCATTGTTATTGAAGCAAATAGCAATTTGTTTTTTGGCGTAATAAATGGATGTGGAGTAGTTTGGGCCTTGTGTTATGTGTCAACAATCTGCCGACTATCTAAATATCTGTTGACGTGACGTTTGTTGATATGAATATGATTTTATGTTTAGTCTAAGTTTATCATACACCTTTCTCACTTTCCTTTTTAATTTTAGTAAAGGACCTTCATATTATTTATTTTTTGGAATTAAAAAAAATAATTACATGAAAAGACTATTAAAATATAAAAAAGTAAACTAAAAATAAACAACCAAGTCCAATTAGTTTACAACAAAGGCTAAAAACATAAAAAAACAACCCAATCAACAGAATGAAATCCTAACACAACATCCCCAAATAAATACTCCTTCCGTTTTAGAAAGGTTTATGTTGTTTCATAATATAATATATTTTAGAATTTTAAGTATATTTTGAGATTTTAAGATTAATTTTAATTTTATTGAAAATTGTTCAACCAATAAATTTTTATAATTTTTTATAATTAATTAAATGATTTTTAAAATTATATTTTTAAATAAATGTAAATGTTTTAGTGTCCGCACGTTAAACCAAAACATTATATAAAAAGAACCGAGGGAGTATGAGAATACCACAACATGGGAGGAGAAATCGAGCCAAGACCGAGCCACCACCTTGATCTAGACCGGATTTACACTACCGAGAGAGCATCAAAGAAAACCACGACAAAGTACTACGTGGGAAAACAAAACTTAAAAAACACAGAGACCGGAGATGGAGAGACAAGAAAAATCGACACTAGAATCTTAATCAGACACTGCCCCGATGTCCCAAAAAGTGGGATCTTACTAGACATAGCCGATGGTTCTAACAGCCTCCAACGCCATATAACACAACACACCATCTTCACATCAACATAACCGCTGATGAGCAAACCATTACTCTTCCACCGATGATAAGAAAAGCGACATACAACCAAAAGAGCAAAAAACCTTGGAAAAAAACAAGAACTCAAGCTGTAAAAACCTTTTTTGGTGAAGACTTTTTACTAGAGTTATAAAAACCTTTTTTCTTTCTTTTTTTAAAAAAATATTTCTATTTCATTTTAAATGTGTAGATCTAAAGTGGTAACGTTTGCACAATAATTTACAATAAGCTCTGCTTTTACGATGTAACTCTAAGGTCTCTGAGCTCTATTCCTGTATATTTACATCTGTGTGAGTTGCTCCGGTATGCTAATGTGTGATGAAATTTTTTCAAAGAGAAGTTATGACAGAGTAGCACGGTTTTGGCTACATATCTAAACCATCAGATTACTCATAAGTGTTTCCTGCTTTCTTTGAGGACAATAAGCAAATCTAATAGATACGTTTCTTCGATAATGGTGGAGTGCGGTTTTGACTAAACCACTCTTAGTTTTTTCAAATCTGGTTATGCTTTTGCAAACCTTTCGTGTTTTTTTTCCTTTTTCATGTACTTTAATTTCATAATCTTCTTGTTTTTTTTTTGGTGGTTGTCTATGATCCTTTCTCGGTCAAGCTTAGAAGTTTTTACTTGATGAAAGTAATGTCGCTTTTGGTCTGTCAACTATTAAAAATTTGGGGACGAAGATTTTAGTTGATTTGGTAGTATGTTAACAAGTTTTGACGAACTCTTTTCGGTTCAAATTCTGATTTAGTTCATGGATAATTTGAATTATTTTTGAATTTGAGAATATTAGTTTTTAGGTTTACTTTGTGTATATTTAAACTGATACTCCCTCCGTTTCTTAATACATGAAATTTTGGCTTTATGCACGAACAATAATAAATTCACTTTTATCTATAAAATATTTGTAAAGAATTATTTTTAAAATCATTCAACCAATTATAAAAAAATCTGTAAAATTTTATTGGTTGAACAGTTTCCAATAAAATTAAAGTTAACCTTAAAACTTTAAAAGATACCTTAAAATCTCAAATCATTTTATATTTTGAAACAACATAAACCTCTTAAAACATCATCTAATTTGAAATGGAGGGAGTATTATATAATAAGTTTAAAAAAATATTTAATATAAAATTCATTTAAAAAAAAAGAAATATTTTTCATGTGATAAAACGTAACATGTATATCAAATCTAAGACAAACGTAACATGAAATATTTTCATGTGATAAAACTTTAAATGATGGATTTATACAAATCTAAGACAAACTTTTTTCCCTGTAAGCTGCTACTTTACCAACTCCAAAAGCAATTGTCCTTCACCGACAAGTCGACAACCATTTACTACCCCAATCCCAATTATTATCTTGCATTATTTTCTTTTAGATTTAGCTGAGAATCAGGCTATAAATATTAATTCAAATCAATAACTTTTAATATACATAAATTATGTTCTTTAGTTTTTGAAGTTGTAGAATGCATAGATAGAGTCTGTTTAGAGTTCAATCATGCAATGTCTCTTCTCTCTGCAAAACTATTATATGCTATAATCAATAAATATTTAAAGGTAATTATGAAGAAAAATACTGTCTTCTGTTTTTCAGCCATATAAACAAACTTACATTATCTCTTAGAACATATCAAATTTAAATATTATTTATAAACTAATAAAGAAAAACAGTAATAAAAAATTGTTAACTATACTTGTGTATTGGTCATTGTCATCACATATAACAAAAAAAACTGCTTGATGTATGTATTTTTAGCAAAACTTAAAGATTCAAAAGTTCGATGTATTATTACTATTAACCGAAATATTGTTACTAATAAATTTTTTCCGTATTTTCTTTTCATAAAATATTAAATTCAAATAAATCAGTTCCACTAGTTTTAGTCTTTAGATAAAAAACAATAACGATGAAGAGTAGATAATTGTTTGACAAAACTTGGAAGACAACTCATGAATTCACTCACAAATTTCACAATCGAAAACAAGGAAGTGGTTAAAAAGGTAGGAATCAAAAAGTAAAAAATGAGAGAGAGACGTTTTGGGACTCTGGGTCAAGGAATCGACGCAGTCAAAAAAAAAGGTCACGTGTAACTGTAATAAACCTCGTCGACAATCACGCTCTCTCCATGTGATCTCTCTCTCTCTCTCTCTCTCTCTCTCTCTCTCTCTACCGCCAACTCTTTTTCTCCTTCCTTCAACTTCAGTCGCGTAACGATGATCCACTAAGCTTTTCGATCTCCTCTCTCTACATAGATCTCTTCTTCTTCTCCGATTAACCAATGAAAGACCGCCTCCTCCGCCGCCGTCGCCGCCGCTTTCCAAGCCTCGTCAATCCACTCGTCGCCTTCGAGCCACAAGAGGTTTCCCCTCCACCGCTTTCTTCTCCCTGCTTCTCTCCCGCGTAATTTATGTGGCGGTTAGTAAGAGATTCATGAACTTGCGCGCTTTCGCGGAATGTTGTATCTCCTGATTGATTACCAGAGTTCTTAATTAGGTTTAGCGTTTGCTTGATTCGTGTGTTTTATTAAGCAATCTGTCTGAGTTTTGATGTGGATTGATCTTGATTTGAAGTATAATGCTAGTGATTTTTCGAGTTTAATTTGTATTCAAGTAAGAGTAATTGGTGATTATTGCTGGCATGAACAGGGATGCGTATGGATTCCCTGTGAGACCTCAACATGTGCAGAGATACAGAGAATATTGCTGATATTTACAAGGTTCTATTTGCTCACTCACCATTTGCTTATGACCTAGCTTTATTATACCAGATAGTGCTGTAATGTGCCTGTAGAACTATACACCCTACATGGATACCAAAGAGTTGTATTCATTTATTTTTGGTGTCTTGGAATGGTACAAGTAGTTCATATACTTCCTTTACTAGATAAGTACTCATAAACCTTGTAATGTTACTCTTTGCTTACAAGCAGGAGGAAGAAGAAGAACGGTCGGACAGGTGGAGCAGTTTCTTGGAAGGACATCATACTGATCTCCACTGACGAGCCATTTGCAAAAGAATCATCTGAAAATAGTCATGAGCAGCTTTAGTGAAAGTGGGAAAGGAAAAGAAGATGACAAGTTAGGTTCTAAGGATGTAACTACTGTTGATGCGAATGAAGTAGAAGGTTTCCCTGACGCAGAGAAGGGTGTTCACAGAGTGCAATTATGGACTGAGGTTAGACCGTCTCTGCGGTCAATTGAAGAGTTGATGAGTATCCGTGTCAAGAAGAAGGTGGGATTTTATCAAAGGCGAGCAAGAGGATCCGAAGGTGAAATCTCACCCTCATTTGATGATGCCAAATCTTCAAAGGGAGCTTCTGAGAATGATTCTGAAGACGAGTTCTATGATGTTGAGAGGTCGGATGTTCAGGATGGTTCTTCTTCAGATGGTACTAGTGTCTCTGGCATCCCTGTTGCTGGTGATGCAGCTTCTTTCTCGGTGTCTACATGTCCCTGGAAGGAAGAACTTGAAGTGCTTATCCGAGGTGGTGTACCTATGGCTCTGAGGGGGGAGGTAATATATCTTGTCATATCTACATTGCTGCCTTCTCTTTCTACTTGTTGCCATGATCTCCAACTCATCCATAGTTTAGCCTAGCTCTTGTTCAATCATAATCTTTCATATTTTTCAGCCTGTGGCAAGCCATTTGTGGGTGTGAAGAAACGACGGAGCAAAGATTATTACCAAAACCTTCTTGCTGAAGATAGTTCTAGAAACAGCATAGATCAGGAAGATACGCAGCATGTTGATGAGAAAGGTTCAAATACGAGTCCCTTGCTGTTGTAGAAAAAATGGAAGGAAGATAGAAAAGGTAGTACCCGTGAACATTTACTACGAGAGTCGACCCCCCCTCTCTAACCCCCCCCTACAAGTGCAGTGTTGGCTTGAAGTTGATTATATTTCTTACCCGTTGCTTATATCAATTACAGGACTTACCTCGGACGTTTCCAGGCCATCCTGCACTAGATGATGATGGTAGAAATGCTCTTCGGCGTTTGCCTTACTGCTTATGCTAGGCATAATCCTTCTGTTGGCTACTGCCAGGTATGGGTTCTTAACCAGTAATCATGATGAATCTTTATTTTAGAACCGGACATGGTAAATTAAGATTAATATCTAGTTCATATCTTGTGTCAATACACCACATGCAGGCTATGAATTTCTTTGCTGCACTTTTATTGCTGTTGATCGCCCGAGGAGAATGCCTTTTGGTATGTTCACAATGTTTGATGAATCTTTCATCTTCAACTCCTAATATTGTTTTTCTGTGAATAATGAACTCCTTGGCTCTGTGTATAGATTGTGTATCGATCACTTTCACTTGTTCCTGTTGAACATTAAATGTTCTTAGGCCATTCATTAAGCTAACCTTCCCCTAAATCGATGTTATTAACCAATTTCTTATTTCATTAGTAATCTTTTTTCTTGTGAATAGAAGTATTCCTCGGCTTGGTGTTTAGTTTTTGTATCTATCACTTCCATTTTATCCTGCTTGTATTAACTCTGGTTAGGCGTTGTTAATATTTTTTTTTTTTCCCTAAACAGATTCCCCTGCTAACAAAATACTTGTGATTTGTAGGGCATTGACAGGAATCATTGATGAATATTTCAATGGTTATTATTCAGAAGAGTATGATTGAGTCCAGGTGACCATATGAGTTGTTTTACACGTTTGCACAAATTTTGGGGCAGACTGGTGATAGCATAATGATAACATGTACCCATTAGATCCACCAAACTCCTGTTAATTAAAGTTACTTGTATTTTGTATTCGTATTGCAGGTTGATCAACTAGTTCCTGGAGGAGTTGGTTCGAGAAAGATTTCCGAATTGGGTTAGTATTTCTCAGATATCTTGATTCATCTTACAAAACGTTCACATTTCGTACTAATGCTCTGAATTTTAATGTCTACAGTTCATCATCTGGATTATCTTGGAGTGCAAGTGGCTTGGGTTACCAGGGCCATGGTTTCTTTCCATCTTCATGAATATGCTTCCATGGGAAAGTGGCAAGTTTCTAAACATTTGAATAAAGCTATCTTGTTTTGGAACTGGAACTGAGTAGCTAACAGTTAGCGACTGAGAACTCTATTCTTTCCAAATGTCTGGTTAATCTTTCTCTTTGAAATTTGGAACTGGAACCCACTTCTGTCTAAATATTCGTCTACTTGAATTTCAGTTTCTCAGAGTCTGGGATGTGGCTTCTCTTTGAAGGAAATCGTGTTATGCTTTTCAGAACAGCACTCGCATTGATGGAACTATATGGTACTTGATTGAAATTTGTGAACTTTCGATTTAAGTGATGTGTTTTGTGGACCTCCTAAATACATCAGTGTCATCATTGGTACTGCTCTAACTTATGCTTTAATTCACCTTAGTCCTGCATTAGTTACAACGAAAGATGCGGGAGACGCTGTTACTTTGCTACAGTCACTAACTGGATCAACATTTGATAGTAGCCAGCTCGTTTTAACTGCTTGCATGGGTACCAAAACGTACATGAAATAAGATTGCAGGAGTGCGAAGCAAGCATAGGCCAGCGGTGATAGCTGCACTTGAGGAAAGATCAAAGGGGCTTCAAGCTTTTAGGGATTCTAAGGGCATTGCGTCCAAATTATATAGCTTTAAGCAAGACCCAAAATCTGTTTTGGTGGATTCTAGTAAAGTCTCATTGACAAATGGGAGTTTGTCTCGATCCGAGTCAGGATCAAGTAATGCGGATGAAGTGTTACTTAGCCTGACTGGGGACGGGGAGGTAGATCCTGTTCAGGATCTTCAAGCGCAGGTAATAGTTTTCGTCTCTTGGCTTGAAGATGTTCCCCTTTAATACACTTGAACGTAGATGATTATATCTGGCAAATGGAAACTTCTTTCTTTATGTGCGTTGCAGATGCGCATCGTTGTCATGTAGCTCATCGATCTATGTTGGTTGCTCTGACCCCCGTTTTATGTACACCGTGCACCTTCACGCCGCCCGCCCCACTGCGACCCGAAAGGTCATTACGGCGAAGTCAACATACACGGCCCAAAGCCACATGAATGATAACATATTTACTGCCCGAAGCCACAACATATTTCTTTTCCTACTTAATCACGTTCTTCTCCTCTCGTACTTTTCCTTAAATTAAACTTCCTTCTCCCGTTTATATAACATTTTCAAACCTAACATTCAAATTCTTGTCGGAATCAAAATCTAAGTATTTCCGTAAACATCTCAATGAAACCTAACACATTTCCACGCAATCTACATGCAAATATCCTATGACTGTATGAACGTTCTTCGATCCTTGAGAACTATCTCGAAGAACAAAGAACGAACTTTCCATAAACAATTCCTCTAACGCATAATCTTCATCCTAACAATCCAACTATGATAAAATACTAAATATTAAGTTGCCACGAATCATGCCCTCCCCTTGGTTGATCTAAAAAGATTCGAAGACTCTGAACCTTCATGCATTTCCTGGCGAAGACTCCTCGGCTCCTCCTTGTTTGATCCTTCTTCTCGAATTCTTCTCCTTAGAACTTCATTCATGCTCTGGCTTCTCTCTAATTCTTGCTTTATGAGTTTCAGTGAGAAATGAAGGCTGTAGGTCTCCTTTTATACTTATTTCAGGACTTGCTCACTTAAGCCGGCCATTAATTGTTGTTTCTTTATTTATCTTGGTCAAACTTATCATCAATGGCTCCAAGAATATCTACGCTTATTTCCTTAAATGACTCCCGTAGACCCGACCTTCTTTTTGTATAATCTCTTCAATTGCACCTGATCAAACATGCTTATTGAAACCCACATTCTACGATAGCCAAACTTTCCATAGTTAAACTGGCATTATGTAAATTCCCTTGCTTAGACTTTGATCGCGCTAATGTGTTTACCGGACATCCGACACTTAGTCAAAAATGTGGCTCATTCTTCCAACCCTTATGAATACAAGTGTTTCCACACTTAGAAAAATACGCTCCTTGTACAACTAAACCTCTCACGATTTATTTCCTTCAAATTTCAAATACTCTAGGAGCGGGTCGTTACAACCCTCCCCCCCATTCAGCTTACAATTAAAAATTTCCATTACATGATGGAGGCTGACTTGAATTTGAGTGATATAAGGTGATTTGGTTGATTCAAACTGGTCAAGAGGGGAAGGCTGGCCTTTGATTGGACAGGCTAAGGCTCCCATGAACCTTCACATGTATCAGAGAAGATACATGGTCAATGTTGCTTCTCCTTTACATCTCACGCCATCTCATGACAGCCTGACCTTATCCACAAACATCCACAAGCTCATACTAAGCTTTTATTGCGCCCTAACTTTCCACAGCTTCATTTTAGGTTGATATGGAAAAGAATTCGCTCTATTTTTGAACGGTCGATCGGTACATACCTCCTGTGGCGTACCACTCGCCCCATTTTGGCACAAACTCACCAACCATTCTTCAAAGGTCGAAATGAGAACATCTTTGAGTCTCCTTATTTTTGCACGGTCCGTACGGTTTGATGGTACGGACTTCCTTTTTGTACCTCGCCTTATTTTTCACATCTCGCCCAAGCTTCACCAAATGTCAAACCAGGTCGAGTATGGGTCAACCCTAAATCGTACCATCCGTACGGTTTGCCTTAGTTTTGCACGCTCGACCATGTCCTCCCAAATGCCTCCAAATTATGTCCAAGTCCCTCTTGGACTTGACCCCAACTTTGCACAAGCATCAGGACTCTTCTAGACACCTTTAAAGACTCCTGAAAGCCTTTTCTGAACTATCTCAGACGTCTTGCCCAAATTGTGCACAAGACCCAAACTCATCCTTTAAATCCGTTTCTTTTTCAAGTTAACACTCCCCTTCAAGCTTGAAAATAGGAGATCCTTAGTCAAGATTGAACCTTGAAGAATCCCCTCATTAAAAACCTCACTAAGGAAAACCCTTTTTGGGACAAAAACCTTGATGAGGGAAAATAATAGGTTCTTCAAGGCCTAGGGATTGTCCAGTGGGTCTTTGTGTCTTGGTATTAGTGTGATGGACACAAAGACCTTGGATCACAGCCTCGTTGTGATGCAAGGTAGATCCTCACTTCTCTTGCACATCACCAACACTGCTTCTACTCTTCTTCAGAACTGATCTTGGTCTCTCCCAGTTTCAACCTAACCTCTTGTTAAGTTGAAGTGCTCGGACACACCAAATCTTGCTTGATAGAGATACAAGTACCTGATACATCATCCCACAAGTGTATCAGTCTTCAAGAGATAAACCTATCATGACTGTATATAAAGACAAAGATCATGTTTACTCCCTGCTTAAATGGTGAGGAGTGGCTTGCTTGAACTTGCCACTTGAACCCCTCACTACTGAAACTCTTTCTGATCACTGAAGCCACTTCAAAACTCCCCCTCAAGCTTGAGACCTCTTTCACAGATCAAGCTTGGACAGCTTGAAGGCTTCATGATTCGGAACAAACAGACCATTACAACCTCTCTTCATAACTCGCCAACCTTGATGGACTGCTGGTAGATACCTCAGCTCCCTCTTCAACAACCTCACACTAGAAGCCGCATTGATATAGTAATCGTCTTCATACACAGCCAGACTGCTCTGAACAATCTGTTGGCTAGACACGCCACTGCCTAGACTCAGTTTGCTCGTTCTTCAGTATGCTTGCAATGTTAAGGAGGAAAACAGGTCACTGAGCTTAGGATCTTTATGAAGCTCACATAACTCCCTTCCTCAATATTTTATTGAGTCTGGGTCCAAGCTTGAAGTGAGCCTCATTGAGGTTTAAGATCAGGAGTGCAACATCTCAAGGACTGCACATACAACCACTGATCAACCCTTCTCTTCAACATCAGTGCCTTCAGGTCACCATTCTCCTCAAGACTTAAGTGATGACCTCGCCTTGTGTGTCCATACACACCCCAGCGACCACTGTGCATTGATTTTGCAATGGAAAAAGTCTTCCTATTCTACTCGGATTGATAATGAACAAAGATCACCTCTTGTGAAACTGTAACATCACTCAAACTCCAACAATGATAAGACACAATATCATAGGGATCAATCCTTGACATCCCTTGAGACCATCACGCTCCTAGTATCTGGTACATAACACTTGTATCCCTTTTGGTTGGCCGAATAACCAATGAACATTGCTTTGAAACTCTTTGCTTCAAGTTTATTTCTTTATTCTCCTAGAATCAAGACAAAGAAAAGACACCCAAACACACATAAGTGATTAATAGATAGTCTAGTTTTATTTAATACCTCATAAGGAGAGACATCATGGATAACTTTTGTAGGTATTTTGTTGATCAAATAACATGGTGACACCAGAGCATCACCGCAAAATCCTTTTGGGACATTTGTATGGAACATCATGATTATGGCCACTTCCATAAGATGTCGATTCTTTCTCTCAACCACTCCATTTTGTTGAGGTGTGTATGGGCAGATTGTTTGATGAATAATCCCATTTTTGGATAGATGGTTTTTGAAAGCATGGCTTGTGTACTCCCCACCATTGTCTGACCTAAAGATTTCAATCTTGGCATTGATGTGATTAGTGACTTACAGGGTGTGTTTATTGTTCTAGCAGGGTATGAATATCCTAAGCAATTAACTATAAAATTAACCCTAATCTTAACACACAAATAAAACTCTTGCAAAAGAGACAAGGTGTAGTAGTTAGGGATAGAATCCATAGAGAGAAATGACACACAATAGATTTCTTATTTCTTAAGACTAAGCTAGGTAAATATATATATTAGTAGCGAACAATCAATTTAAGAAAATATCCCTTATTAGGAGGTATAGATGAAATATGGAAATATGATAACAATGTAAATATGGAATATGCTATTAAACGAACTAGATGCAAATGTAAGTATGTTAGACCTAGGGTTTCAAGCTTAATTGATAATAGGGAATAGAAAGCACAAAAATATAAATATTCTAGAACTCAAATATTAACTATTTTGACCGTTTTAACTCCAACTCTCGTATGCGAGAAAAAGGAAAGACCATAGATCGACGGCTTAGGGCATGATGTCGATCGACAGTGAAATCAGAAGGAAGTGTGAACGAGACTTGATATGTTCACCAAGCTAATTAGACCAGATCTCGCATGCGCCTAACAACCTAGTTCAATGGAGTCTATTCTGGCACAGAACCTACTCTCGTAATCGTCAATGTCCTACTTCCGAGATCCTAGTTAGCTACTCTAGAATGAAATAATTAAGCACAAATCAATTGATGGATATTAACTTAACCTAGCAGTCCCACTTTTGGGTTAATCCGTGATCGCTATCATTCAACCCTAAATCTAGTTGATAACTACTGAGACATAATTAAAGTAAAAACAATAGTCTGAATATAATGCATAGATAAAATACTAGGGGTTCCAATACAAATCTCTCTAAGGAGTTATGAATCTTCTTCCCTAAAAACCTTAAATCTATATTAGAAGATTAAATATTCTCCACACACACATCTCTGTGTAATACATAAAGCATAAATATATAACCCTAAATGTAAGTCAAAACTCATCGAGGGTATCTTTGTCATTTCTCTCTAACTTGGGCTTGAGATCTGCTGTCTGTGAATTGGCTGTCGATCAATGGAAGTTTGCAACATCGATCGATCTTGGTCTTGTATCATTGGTCGATGACAAGGTTGTGTCATCGATCTCTAACTTATCAGCCTACGGATCTTTCTCCTTTAAATTTTCCAAAATCTCTAAGTATCTCCATATATATCCAAAACGTACCTGGACCTATAAAAACCCTAAAACATTAGTCTAGACACACATAATAGACCCTAAATAGAGCCTATAACATGGCCTAAAACTGGTTATAAATATATCAACTGCCTCAGACTTATCATTTTGCTTTTTCCTCATGCAAACAAGCCTGTGAAAGAGGTTTGAAAAGCAAAGACTCACATAATGTCTAAGTATAACTGTCACACTACTTTGTTGCAACAACATCCTATTAAGTCAATCACAGAGAAACTTTATATAACCTATCATAGTATAGCAACCAAGCCATTCTACAACAACTTAGTGAATAATAGTCTGACTCACCCCTCTATTGATTTCATTTCTTTGCATAAATAAAAGTGCAAGCTATACCTTGGGAGTATTGATCAAAGGACATATGGACTCTTACCCCTGCAAGTATCTGAGCACATATGTAGTCTTCTCTGATCTCTTTCCTCTCTCTCTTCTCACTTCTCTCAGTCAATGTTTCCCTTATTTTGAGGGTATCATTTTAGTTTTTTAATTGACTGAGATATTTGGACATGCTTCCATGAATCAAGCCCTAATGGTTTATGCCACTAGATCCTATTAACTTCTTTTTGACCTTCATCTCTTTCTAGAATCATATGAATTAAGCTTTAATGATTGTAGCCACCAAATCCTGTTGACTTCTTTTTTAATCTGAAGGGGAGAGAAAGGGGAATCAGAACCACACATAATTTTACCTTCCAGACTTGTAGAAGGAATCCGATCCAGTGTATACCAACCCCAAAGAAAGGAAATAATTTCAAGATTAGTGCTGGAAATCAGTTTCTGTTCCTTCAAACTTTCTAAGCAAGTGTGATATAGCAGCATGTTGATCTACTTTTGTATCTCTAGTAATTTCTGAAAACAACCTTCTAAGAATGGTGCTAAAGTGTGGTTAGTCAATAATAAATCTTGATCATAGTCCCCTTTTTGACTCAATAATTCTTTTTTGAAAAACTGATATAATTATAAAAATAAAACTTAACAACAAATAAATAACATTAGAGAACCTCCCCCAGACTTAAATTACACCCCCCCAGTGTAATCCACCCCGAATTGGTTTAGGAAAAATCCAAATCATAAGTAAATAGTTTAAGTATAAAACTCGACACCTGTCTCTGTAAGAGGGTGTCGATCGATGGTAGGCAGGTGTGGTTGATCAATAGTTGCGATCTATTGTCGACTGATGGTGCCTCTATGGTGTCGATCGATGGTGGATTTAAACAGTCCGTAAACACAAAGTAAAACTCGAAATAAATGTAGTACAAGTATAAACTAAATAAAATTTTACTAATCAGTGGGTTGCCTCCCACTTAGTGCTTGGTTATAGTCTTAAGCTCGACGTTTGAACTTTCTCGCTAGAATGAAGGTGGATCAACACTTGGAGAACAAGTGTCTACATCTTCTTTGCTCTTTTGAAACCATCTACAGACGAATCTTCTCAATGCCTCATCTCCTCTGGGTTTCTCATTCTTTATGATCTCCTTAGCACCTCCACTGAATGCATTCTCCTTTGTAGATTCTCAATACTGCGCTATAGCATTCTAAGTCTGGAAGCTGTAGTCTATGATATATCCTTCAATTGCTGAGAGATATCCTCCTTCATCAGGATTTTGAGAAAAAGTAATCTCATCGAACCTGTATTCTAATTGTTTTTGTGCTGCGGACTTCTGTCTGTCGAACTCAGTATCGATCGATGGCCTGATCCTGCCGTCAATCGATGTCACTCTGTCTGCTCCAATTGGATGATGTGTTCGAAAAGTATCAAAATCTTCCTTCATCTCATCCATGCGTGTATTCAAACCGGTGAGGCACTTGTCTATAGAATAGTAGACATAATCAAGCCTCTTGTAGAAATCATCCAGTGACATCTCTTTAGCTTTGTAGATCTCATGCACATATTCATCAATCTCTGTTCTGCTGTATGTCTTTTGGTTCGTCATAGACATAACAATTGATATAGCCTATTTATTACTAGTTTGAGGCTATGTTATAGGCTCTATTTAGGGTCTATTATGTGTGTATAGGCTATTACAGGTCCAAGTACGTTTTGGAGATATATGAAGATACTTGGACCTTTTGGAGCATTTAGAGGAGAATAATCCGTAGCTGATCATTGAGAGAGTCGAAGTACAAGTCAGTCGTCGATCGACGACACAACCTTGGCGTCGACCGATGTTACATGACCAAGATCGATCGATGCTGCACACTTGTCATTGATCGATAATCAATTCACAGACAGCCGATCTCAAGCCCAATTAGAGACAAGACACAAGATTACGAGATTACCCCTAGACGAGTTTTGACCTATATTTTAGGGTTTTATATTTATGCTTTATGTATTACACACAGAGAGAGGTGTGTCAGAGAGAGTTGAGTTTTCTAAAATAGTTTTAGAGTTTTTAAGGGAGAAGATTGAATACTCATTAGGGAGATTTGTATTGGAACCCCGTTATTTTATATATGCATTATATTTAGACTATTGTTCTTACTTTAATTATGTCTGAGTAGTTATAAACTAGATTTAGGGTTAAATGATAGCAATCATGGATTAGCCCGAAAGTAGGACTGTTAGGTTAAGCTAATATTCATCAACTGAGTTGTGCTTAATGCTTGCATTCTAGAGTAGCTAACTAGGTTCTCGAAAGTAGGACATGGACGACTATGAGAGTAGGTTCTGTGGTAGAATAGACTCAATTGAACTAGGTTGTTCGGCGCATGCGAGAGCTGGTCTAATTAGCTCGGTGAACATATCAAATCTCGTTCACACTTCCTTCTGATTTCAGCATCAATCACCATCAGGCCTTAGCTGTCGATCGATGGTCTTTCCTTTTGCTCTCATACGAGAATTGAAGTTATAAGAGTCAGAATAATTAATATTTGAATTCTAGAATATTTACATTTTCGTGCTTTCTATTCTCTATAATCCATTAAGCTAGAAACCCTAGATCTAGCATATTTACCTTTGCATCTATTTAGTCTATTATCATATTTCCATATTTACATTATTATCATATTTCCATATTGCATCTATATCTTCCAATAAGGAATATTTGCTTAAACCAATTACATGTTACCAATTTATATAATCACCTAGCTTAGTCTTTAGAAATAAGAAATCTATTGTGTGTAATTGCTCTCTGTGCATTTGATCCCTATGTACTATACATGATCTCTCTTGGCAAGAGTATTGTTTTGTGTGTTAGGATTAAGGGTTAATTTGATAGTTAATTGTTAAGGATATTATACCCTGCTAGAAACAATAAACACACCCATCTCAGCGATCTTTGCTGCATGTTCTGGTAAACATATGTAGCTCTGCTCAAACATAGTAGCTCTCTCTAGAACTGCTCTGATGTCTGCTTCTTGCGCATTCACGACTCTACCTTCTATAGCTCGTGCATTACCATTCTCATCTCTGTAGACGCTATACTCATCTCTTTTTTTCCTAATAGAAAATTTTCTGCCTTCAGCATCGTAAGCTCTCTTTCCATGCTCTATACGACCATCGATCAGTAGTGGATTTATCCAATCGATAGATTGTTGATTTCTTGAACCATAAGGATTAGAGGTACAAAACTGGTTCACCCCTGGAATGGTGTATCGATCGATGCATGATTGTTGTAATCGATTGATTTTGGATGTTTGGAAGTGTATAGATCATTATGGATCGGCACGTTCTTCTGCTCCTCAATGTCGATCTACATTGTATGCTGTGCGTCGATCGATGGCTGCTGCTGTTGTCCAAATAAATTTCCTGATCCATTAGCCAGAACAAGGGCATCTGCTACATCCTCCTTATGTATGTTTAGAATTCTCCTATAAAGAGCCCGTGCACGTCCTTCCGTGTCTCTGAAAATTCCAAGCTCATCTGGTCTAAGATAACCAACACATGTATCTTATGCTCTTGGTTCTTGTTGCATTTGATATTGTTCAAAGGTAATGAGATGCCGTTGATTTCTGCTCGATTATTTACGTACGCGTTCATGTACCCATTCAACTTCTTCCGGTACTAGGCCGTGATACTCAGTCAAACTCTTCCTCTTTGTAATCTGCATCGTATTTTTCGTAAGCTTCACTGTATTCTCGGTATGCCTGATGTATGTCGGTCGATGGTGTATGCTGACCGTCGATCGATGCTCGATAATCAAACTGTTGACCACAAAACATTCCCATCTCCATTTGCCATCGCAAGTATATCTTCCACATCTTTCCTCGTGACATGCAGAATTCGGCCATCCATAGCTCTTGTGTGACCGTCTGGATCTCCAATAATACCAAACTCATTGGTTGTAGATAACCAAACTCCCTATCACGTTCTGCAGCTGAATATAGTTTGGACTCGGAGTTAATACTAGTATCGATCGATGGTGATTGGTTACCATCGGTCGAGGTTGATTTTCGGAGTTCATGGGAAACATGAAAAACACCAGTATCTTCCCATAGCAGTACCTCGGTATTTGATTATCTCTTCTTCTCTGTAGTCTTCATCGTGCTCAAGATAGGCTGGGTTGTAATCGAGATTCTGTATGGTAGGTGTTGATCAGTTATGAAGGGTGAGTGTCAATCGATAATAAGGCGTGGGCGTCAATCGATTGTTGAATTGCAATCTCATCTATCGATTATCTAGGCTAGGTATCGATCAATGCGCCTTCTTCCGACTCTTCATTGAACTCATAATCGCAGAAGCATGTGGCCACAAGCTCTACGTCATTACAAAATTCAAATCAGAGTAGCTTTGCTCTTATTTTTGACAGGTTCATAAAAAAATATTTTGATTAATTAGAGATAGATACAACCTGTTTAACTTCATATTGCAGATAGCTCCACAGTGGCCCATGAATGGTCTCCCAAGTAATAGTGAAGATTTCCAATCTATCTTGATGTCCCATCACAATGGAAGTTCTACTTGGGAAAAGGGTGTTGTTAATCTGCACTGGAACATCTTTTACCATCCCTCCTGAGTTCACTCTTGGAGCAGTCTACAAATGTGAAAGAATCATTGGAGGGTTCCACTCTCAGGTCGCTCCTCTACTATATACTTTGGCATAATGCTCACTGATGATCCAATATCACAAAGGGCATTGGGATATTTGTTGCCCTTGATGAAGCATGAAATCATGAACTTTCCAGGATCACTTTTCGTCCTCAGACAAGTTTCTTTGCTTCATCTTCTCTCTGAGATGATTGAAACATGATTTCCTATATCATCATTTGTCTCCCTTGTTTCTCTGAAAAACATTCATGATCTGTGAGTATAATAATCTTTATCAAAAGAGATATCTAGAGGAATTTTAAAAACTCTTTTAGCAAAGCTATCCATCTCTGTTCATTGGCTTATATGCGTTGATGTTTGGGGATCCTTTGCTTCCTCTTGGAGTGTCCCTAATCTTCTCTATCGAGATCCATAGCTTCAGATGTGTTTGTATTTTTGTTCTAAAACCGTCATGGTCGAACGCACAATTATGCTCGCATTGATGTTCGGCCAGTCGAACTAGTTTCCTCATCTGTCGATCGTTGCTAAGGTTGCACTGTCAATCGATATGTATCACTCTGTCAGTCAGTGCTCTGGATTTTACGTCGATCGACGTTAGTCGATTCACACAAAGCTACTGCTACTGCAGGATTCTCTGTTGATCGATGTCATTGCTTGGGTGTCGATTGATACCAATCAGAACTGTCGAATGACATAGAACTTTCCACACGAAAAATCTATTTGTTGGAGCTTCTATCTCTTAACTTCCTGCCAAAAATCATCATCAATCAATGTATTACGTGGTGCTTTCTGTCCAAGCTCTATTTTCTCCTTATTCATGCTCCCATGCCTAATAATGGTTTCACTTGTTTGCATCACTTGACTCTCCAACTTCTTCACATGGGTGCTGAGGTTTTCGAACTTGGTATTGAGTTTGAGGTACATACCATCTATTTTTCCATTTAAATCCACTGTCATCAATCTGGCTGTCGCCTCTAAAACTCTGTCAACCATTGCTTTGATCTTGCTTTCTTAAGCTTCTGGAGGAGGACTCTGGGTAGTAGGAAGATCCAGAAGTTTTGTTTCTGTTGAAGGGATTTCGCTGTGAACTCTGATTAAAGTTACTCCTTTGACCAGTCCCATAGGATTTCCCGTTGAATCTTGGATTCCCTTGTCTCTAGAAACCATTCTCATCGATGTAGTTCACATCCCCTTCTTCAATCTCATCTTCTCCAGCCTCTATTGCTTCTACTTCTACAAAAGCAACCTGCTTCTGAGAAACTTCTGAACACTATCCAGATTTACCTTGACTTCTTCAATCTGCTCTATGCTCGCAGCTGGAGTTGATTTCCTCCTCTCAAAATCTGTGTTCTCGGTACTTCTTTTGGATGCAAGATTCTCAATCAATCTCGTAGCTTCTTCAGGACTCCTGGTGCTGAATTTTCCCTCCCTGGATGTGTCAAAATCCATATGATACTATAATCCAATACCTCTGAAGAAAGGTGCTAAGAAGATGCACTTCGTTAACCCGTGATGTGGACAATCTCTCTGGTATGACTTGAATCTGATTTGGAGTTTCTGAAGACTGAAGGTTCTTGTGAAAAATTAGCAATCTTGCTCCTTAGATCTTCTACTCTCGCGTCAATAAAGAAGTTACGCAAGAAATCGTTCTTCATGTCAGTCCAGGATGTCATAGATCTTGGAGGTAGCTGCTTAAGTTTATATGAAGCTTCTATAGCAAGTGAGTACTTGAAGAGCTTACAAAAGAGATAGTTCTCAGGGACTCCATTAGCTTTAATAGCAGTCACTAGATCCTCAAATTTCTCGAGATGATCCATATGATGCTCATGTCATAACCCATGGTAAGGCGTTTGCGCTACAAGTCCGAAGAAAGCGGGCTAGATCTCAAAATCGTTTCTCCGAAAAGCTGGAGGACGAATGGCGGACTGTTGGCGTAGAACTGGTCTGGACGGTTGTTGTCAGCCTGTGTTCTCTGAGCAACTTGGGCATTAGCTTCAGGTCGAGCTACTGCCAGCGTATGCTTCCGCTTTTACTTCTCTATAAAGGATTATAGTCCCTGATCGTCTATCTTTTGACCTGTTGCGTTACACAGAATGACCGTTGAGGTCACGCAAGTCTCCATTCTCATTCTGAACCAATACTAAGTCGCAACCATCTGAACTCATTTGCTTCTGTCGATCGATGCGGGTTAAGATTCTGTCGATCGATGAGGTGTGGTCGATGTCGGTCGATGCTCGATTTCTTATCTCGCTCGATGTTGTCCGTAAAGAAGTGTCGGTCGATGCTGTGTAGATGCCGTCGATCGATGCTTATTGTCTTTCTTTACGAATTGTACGTTCGAGTTTCTCTGGGTCTGAGAATAGTAGTATTGTAATTTATTTCTCCTGGTACTCTTGTGCATGTTACCTGAAAAATAAAGAAAAGAAAAATTTAGTAACTTGAAAGCAAAATCAAACCTAGACTTAATAATTAAAAAATAAATCTAATGGCGATCAATGCTCCCTAGCAACGGCGGCCAAATTTGAAATGGTGTGTTTATTGTTATAGCACGATATGAATATCCTAAACAATTAATTATCAATTTAACCTTAATCTTAACACAAAAATAAAACTCGTGCCAAGAGAGATCACGTGTAGTACTTAGGATCAAATCCACAGAGAGCAATGACACACAATAAGATTTCTTATTTCTAAAGACTAAGGCTAGGTAAATATATATATATTAGTAGCAAACAATCAATTTAAGGAAATATCCCTTATTAGGAGGTATAAATGAAATATGAAAGTATGATAACAATGTAAATATAGAGATATGATATTAAAGTAACTAGATGCAAATGTAAAGTATGCTAGACCTAGGGTTTCAAGCTTAATGGATTATTGGGAATTGGAAGCACATAAGTGTAAATATTGTAGAACTCAAAATTAACTATTCTAACCCTTTTAACTCCAACTCTCGTATGCGAGCAAAAGGAAAAACCATCGATCGTCGGCTAGGGCATGATGTTGATCGACGGTGAAATCAAAAGAAGTGTGAAAAAGACTGATATGTTCACTAAGATAATTAGACCAGCTATCACATGCGCCTAACAACCTAGTTCAATGGAGTCTATTCTGGCACATAACCTACTCTCTTAGTCGTCAATGTCCTACTTTCGAGATCTTAGTTAGCTACTTGTGGGAACCGAAATTCACACTGTCAATTTCTGTAAATTAAGGAAAGCCAAGGAGAACCCAACTTTCCCAGAGGTCCTGGGATTATCTGCGTAAACACACGAAAACAAAGAGAAAGAGATAACATGATATCGATATTATGTTGCACAGAGGCGTTTTATTGATTGTTAAGAAACAAAGCTACAGGATTTTCCAAAGAATAAAATGAGTAAATCTAGCTAACAGAGAGAATCTCAGAACAAAGATGGAGAAGAATCTAAGTAGAGTTTCCAGTACGCAGCCGCCTACATTCTAAGTTCTTCTAGCTAGCTAGGGTTATTCTAGGTCTAAAAATACCCCCTTGACTTTATTTTAGCTCTCCTTATATATGCCTTCTCGGTCGGTTCCCTTTCCTTTTTTGACCCTAGGTTCAGTTTTAAACTTCGCGGAAAAAATATTCCTTTTATCTCGATCTTCGTCGTTATCTTGGAACTTGACAGTTATCTTCCAATTTCGTGACATTTATCTTCTTCCATGAGTAAAGATACACCGTCATAACATTGCTGGGCTTAATTTCGTATGACTTTGCAAGTGGGTCTCTTAGTAGCGTTTTAGGCCCCCTTTGTGCCGTATTTCGACTTAGGCGTTTTTTACGATTTCCCCGAAAGAACGTTTGATGATACGACTTCGCTTTAGCTAGGAAGTTCGTACTTCTCGTATGGTTAAGATAACTACGGCGTGTGAGTTAACCGTTGCCGTTTATATGATAATCATGAACTTTATTCGGGGAAATGAGTCTTCGCTGTTTTTATTGTAAATTCCAACGGTAACTTCAATGAGAAGAAACAAAGAGCATTTCGATCGAGATCCGAGAGAGAGTCCAAATAGTACAGTCTCACTCTCCATATGGCGACATGAGAGCTGTTGTGGCGATCTAGGATTCGTTTGGCGACTCTAACTTGCTTTAATCTTAAATCTTAACGGAAACTCCGATTGGGATGTAACGAAAGCATTTTGATTGCGACTAGAAGAGGAATACAAAGGAGAGACACACTCGCCATATGTAACCCAGATGTGGAGAGAAGAGGTCGCCATATGGCGACCCAGTCTTTGGAAAGGTCAGGTCACCATATGGCGACCCAAACTTGGAGAGTATAGGTCGCCATATGGCGACCCAGACTGTGATGGTCTAGTTGTTGCCATATGGCGCCCCGGAGGTTCGGAGCACCTAGGTTGCCATTTGATGACCCCGGACTCGGAGAGTCTAGGACGCCATATGATGACCCAGACTCTGTGGGTTTAAGGTCGCCATAAGGCGACCCGGATTTGGAGCGCGCTATGTTGCCATATGGCGACCTAAGACTTGGAGAGTCTTGGTCTCCATATGGCGACCCAGACTGTCTGGGTTCCGGTCGCCATATTGGTGAACTTGTATCTTTGGTGAGCAGGTCACCATATGGCAACCCGTACCATGTGTGTGTGGGTCGCCATATGGACCTGGGTTTGTATGTTCGAGATCGCCATATATGACGACCTAGGTTCGAGGTGCTTTTGTTTGTTTTTCGAAATACTCTTTCGACAAATTATTTTTTAGAATTTGTAATCTTAGTCGGTGATTTCGAGCTAACCATTATATGACCCCAAACGTTAGCCCCCAGCCTGCAAAGTCTCCCTAGACGATTTTTGCAGGCGAGTAGTGTGTTTTAAATCGAATCACGACTAGAGTACTTTCCGAGAACCTCTTTTTTTTTAGGTTAGTTTACTGCAGGGATTATCCCTCCTTACTTTTCTATAAGTAGTAAACTATCATTCCTCATTCCCTTCTAACCTTCTTACTTCTTTAAGCTTCCTCTGCTTCTCTCTAAAAATTCGTAAAAAAAAATGTCTTCTTCCCAGGGTGACAAGAAAAAATTCTGACGTCGAGATAGGCATTCAACTCTATCTGCGAGTTCCTTTGAAATCGGCACCTGCTGGCGCTGGGTCTGCCTACGCGGCTGGCTTCTTAACCTTTCAGGATAAGCTTGCCCCGGCGTATGCGTTTCGAAGGAGATTGGCTAGTCTTCTGCTCAACCGTTGGTGCCTCCAGCCCCGATCGAAACTGCGCTCGCACCACCGTCGGAGATTTTGGTTCAGCTATAGGCTCATCCACGACTCCTGTTCATGTTGAGGATATGGAGAAGGCTCCAGAATTGATGGCCCCTCCTCTGGCTATGAGGGAAATAATTCTGGGACTGCATGCTCCTAGTGCTGCTCCGACTTCCTACCAAAAATCAAAAAAGAATCCCCCTGCCGGCGAAGAAATTAGGAGGAAAAGATGCGCTAAAGGCGGAGAATGCGACTCTGCACCGCAGGGAGATCTGGTTTCGAGTGAGATGCCACAATATCTTGCCAAGGTCTGTTTTGGAAAATCTTTCTCGTTAGCATGTTGCATTCTCCCACTAACCCTTTATATGGCTTGTGCAGTATCATCGTCTTTGATTATGGGATGATCAATGAATGTGGGTCAGAAGTTGAGCGTCTTACGGGGGATTTAGCGGAGTCCCGAGAGGAGTCATCGTCATTCAAGAGGAAGTTAAAGGTTATTGAAGACGCCCATATCCGTTGAGTGTGTGCCAGTTCGAGACTCGGATCGGCGAGCTCGAGCGAGACCGTCGGGAAGACTGCGAGCTCCCCTCTCAAGGTGAAGCAGATTCAGGAATACGAAAGCTTTGGATGTCCGCCGAATCCAGCGTCTTCCCAGAGCGAAGAAGGATTGGTAGCTCGTGGATCGAGGAAGACAAGATGGCCCTTCATGCTGAATTTGAGGCTCGCTTGGCGAGTATTTTCTGGTTCCCTCGACTCCTGACGGCCATCCGAAGTAGGGACCTGGCTCTCGCGTCCGTTGAGGGAGGTATAAGCGAGTCCGGCTATTCCAGGGTGACGTGCCTCTGTGTCCACGAACCGAGGAAGCCCGGCTTTCGGCGCACAAAGAAGAGTTAAGGGTTGCTGAGGGTGATTTTCAACACGATCCTTGGTAGTCTGAGATCTGAGGGCCTCCTTCTCCGTGCTTGGGTGATGCAGGAGGGCACGGTGCCATGGTCGTCGAAGGTGCAGGCCCCAAGGTCGGATGAGATGATGGTCAAGGTGAGGTTGCAGGGACCGATGATGATGAGGTTTGCAGTCTCGTATGAGACTTTTATCATTTTTATGTTGCGTTTCTGTTGGATCAGGCAAGTGTTTGTCTTGTTTTATTTTGGGACTGGCCGTGTGGCCTTTGAATCCCTGCTTTTTGCGGCCTTTCATGAATGTACCAATCTTTATATTGAAAGTATTTGAGATTTAAGAGTGTGTCGGAGTGGTTGCGTGTAGAAGGAAGATTATGAGTTGTTATCTTATAACCTAACTCTTCTTTGTAGATTGTTCTATTCATTGCTCGTTCGAGATGTGCAGAAAGTTCCGTGAGTGTTTAGGTGTGAACGAAGAGGCATGCTTTCAGGATCTCGCATCTTTCGATATTAATGCCTTGAGAGTTAAAGACCAGTGTGCTGGGTTTAGGGTAAGACCTAAGTTTACTCTCGGTTAGGTTGGTGCGATGACTAATCGGCTTTCATTTTGCGTGTTGCGATTTAGACCTGATTCCTCACCCGGTTTTAAAGTCCGCGATATGTTCTCGGCTTATACGACTTGTATAATCGGAATCGAGCATCTATTCGAGGACAATTTTAAGTCTCGCGAAAGTTCTGACCAAACATTCTGGATTTCTTTTATAGCGCTATTATCCTTGTGTCGGATGTACGAGAGCTATCTTTGTGAGATAACTTAGTTTGTTTAGGACGTTGAGAGTTCGTTGTGATCAGCAACAAACTTATTGGTAGATATTACCGTTTTTGAGCTTTTACGAAAGATACATGTATGAGTGTGTGTGTGTGTGTTTTATAGTCGCAGGTGGACTGCTTTTTGGTAAGGGTTTTGTTCTAGGGGTTCCTCGTGCGTTGGCGACGTCTCACCAAGTCAAGGGGTCGATTTTTATTACGTTGCGGAGGGCCGTCCTTCTTGAGTGAGCCCTCATTGAAAATTTAAGATCAGGAGAGCAACATTTCAAGGAATACATATACAACCACTGATCAACCCTTCCATTCAGCAGCAATGCCCTTTAGTTCACCAGTCTCCTCAAGACTTATGTGATGACCTTGCCTTGTGTGTCCACACACACCCCAGCAACCACTCTGCATTGGTTTAACAGTGGCAAAAAGTCTTCCTCTTCTACTCGGATTGATATGAAAAAAAAAGATCATGTCTTGTGAATCTGTAACATCAATCAAATGGCAGCAAAAATAGAACACAATATCATTGAGATCTATCCCCTTGACTAATCATCAAGTTTGATCTCCAATGTCACAGGCTATGCAACAGATGAAACAAGCATTATCAAGTTCACATCTTTGCAGGCACCTCTCTAAGTGTGGGAACTGAAATTCTTACTGTCAATTTCCTATAATAAGCGAAAGTGAGGAAATCCTAATTTTCCTGAGGATCTGGATTATCTGCGTAAACACACGAATACGAAAAATACAAACACAACAAATATTGATGGTCAGTTTCAAGATGCGTTTTATTGATTAACGAGAACAAAGCTTACAAGATTTCACCAAAAAATATGAATAGAGAATTTTTAACAAACAGAATTGTAGAACGAAACCGGAAAAACATTCTCTAACCATGCTAGTCTAGCCACCTAAGTTCTAAGTTTTTTCTAAGATAACAAGAATTCTCTAAGTCTCAATTTTTGGATCCCTGCACATCTTGCTTTAGTTTCCCTTATATATGCTTTTTGGGTCGGTCGTCCTTTCTTTTTCCGACCTTAGGGTCGAGTTTATTGCTTTTTGGAAATATTAATTTTTTTCATGATCTTCATGTTTATATGTTTAAACTTGACATTTACCTCTTCCTGCGAACAATGATACACCGTCATAGTGAACTTCAGCTCAATGTCATCCGAAATTGTAAGTGGGGCTCTTAGCCACATTTTGGCTGTTTCGGGCCGTTCTTAACTTCAAGCGTTTTTACGATTTCTCTGAGAGAAAACCTTTGGTACGATTTTAGTTTCACAAGTATTCAAATTACTCGTATATTTGAGGCAATTTTGGTGTTAAGTTAACTGTTACCATTTTATACGAACAATTTGAATTCATACGAGAAAACAGTCTTTACGGTTTTTATCGGTAAAATTCCAACGGAACTCCATTCGAGACAAAAAAAAGTGTGATCAAGGTTCAAAGAGGCACTGGATGGAAAGGGCTGATCCTAGTCGCCTAATGGCGAGTTCTATGTGGTGCATCCAACTCGCCATCATGAAAGCTAGAGTGGTTGATCCAACTCGATGATGTAGTTGGATGTGGTGAATCCAACTCGCCATCGGGCGAGTCGGATTGGTTGATCCAACTTGGCACTGTTCGTATTTCTGACAACGGTCGTCGTCTGGGGTTTCCTACTTAGGACCTTTTTCTGAAATTATTTCTAAGAAGTTTTTTCTTTAAGAGATGTGATCCTAGACGTTGACGTGGGTGTGTTTTTATGTTTTAATAGGGTAATAATATCCTAAGAAATAACTGTCAAATTAACCCTTAATACTAACACACAAAACAATAATACTCTTGTCAAGAGAGATCAGGTGTAGTACTTAGGGATCGAATCCACAGAGAAACAATGACACACAATAGATTTCTTATTTTTAAAGGCTAAGCTAGGTAACTATATATATTGGGTAGCAAGTAATCATGTCAAGGAAATATTTCTTATTAGAAGGTATAAATGCAATAAAGAAATATGCTAATAATGTAAATATGGATAAATGCTAGTAATGTATATATGAAAATATGCTAGTAATGTAATATGGAAATATGCTAGTAAGGTAATATGAAAATATGCTAGATCTAGGGTTTCAGGCAAGTGGATTATTGTAGATAGAAGTTAAAAGTATTTAATTGTGGAACTCAAATCTAATGTAAAAGACACCAGCTCTCGCATGCGCGCCTAATCTATTGACTAAGTCCAATGTCTCAACTCTCGCTTGTTGCATGGAATGACCGTCGATCGATGGCAATGATCCAGCATCGATCGATGGTTTCTTGAGTCAAGCGTTATGACCTAGTTCGATAAGTTCACTAGATTGACTAAAATCAACTCTCGTTTGTTTCTAGCAACTTAGCTCAACAGAATAGATTCTGGTAGTTGACAATCCTCTCGTTTGCGCCTAACTATCCTATTATCAGGGTTATAGTTAGCTACTCTAGAACACAAGCAATAAACAAAATTCTATTAATATATCTATAACTACCTTAACAATTCTATTGTTTGGCTAAATCCATCAGTACCATTGATAAACCCTAAACCTAGTCGACAATTACTCAGACATAATTAAAGTAAGAATAATAATTTGAATAAAATGCATAGAAAAAATATTAGGGTTTCAAAGCACACTTAGAAACACTTAGCACCCCTAACACATCACACACACACACACACACACAAGCTCTTGCACTTGCTCCACAAGCACTAGCGCCCTTAGCATGGTGCAGTAAATAAAGTATATAATATAAAACCCTAAAGTCTAGGTCAAAACTTGTCCAAGTGTAATCTTGTAATCTTGTGTCATGTCTCTACTTGGGCTTGAAAGTCGGTTGTCTGCGGAACTGGACATCGATCGATGGCAGATGTGCAACATCAATCGATCTTGGTCATGTAACATCGGTCGATGCCTACGTTGTATCGTCAACCGATGGTAATCTCATACTTCGATTCACTTCATTGATCAGCTACGGATTGTTCCTCTCTAAATGCTCCAAAATCTCCAAGTATCTCTAAGTATCTCCATATATCTCCAAAACATACCTTGACCTGTAAAGACCTCAAAACATAGCCTAGACACACATAACAGACCCTAAATAGACTCTATAACATGGTCTAAAACTGGTAATAATAGGCTATATCAACGTTGGTTTCGAGATTACAGTTTTTGACTCCAACTGTTAACCCCCCAGATCGTAAGCTTTGGGCGTGATTCTTTCGACCGAGTGATGTTGTTAATCAGAATTTACAAATATGAAAAAATTTCCTCGAAGAGTTTTGTCAATTATTTTAATGCAGAAAGGTATATCGCCCTTAATTTCTTATAAGTATTGGACTCCTATCCTTCATCCACTTCACACTTTCTCAATTTTTTAAGTTTTCTCTGTCTTCTTCTTAAAACTTCCCTCCACAAAGATGTCTTCTTCCCGTAGCAGCCAGAAGAGTCATGATGCTGAGATGAGCAAGTCCCTTCATGCGAGCACGTCGGGACTATCCTGTCCCTGGAGCCATTCCGGCTCATATTGCCGAGTTCCTCTCTTTTCAGGATGAGATGGATCGCAATGATGCCGAGGGAGTGGTCAGTCCAACGCATGCTATCCCGCTTACTCTGGCTGACGCCTCGGCTTCCCGGTCGAGGAACCGCCCTTGCACCATGTTACTTCTGATGAAGGGGTGACCATTACTGCTGTACCTTACCCTGAGGCCATAGCCCAACCGTCAGTTTCGTCTATGACTCCTATTCTTGTCGCCAGATCCAACCCGACTTCTGAGTAGATGCCTACTCCTTTTGCCAATAGAGAGAAGGGTTTGGGGACTGTGTGCTCCCAGCGCCACTCAGAATACTGCTTCGTGGGGTCGTAAAAGACCATGCGCTAATCTTGACGCGACTAAGAAGAGGAGATGCACCAAGGGAGTCAAGGCTGATCATTTGTCAGTAGGAGCGTCTGGTTGGGGTCTGATGCCGCAACATCGTGCCAAAGTTTGTCTCAAGAGTGTTTCTTTGTGAGTACGTTGGTCGTTCTCTGATTGCCATCTTGTTTTTAGCAGTTTGTGCCTTTGATCGAGGGCATGATCAATGATTGCGGATCAGAGGTTGACCGTCTTAAAATAAGAGTTGGCGGAGTCACATGATACGTCATCGTCGCTCGAGGCATGGTTGAAAGGTTATCAAGGACTCCCATTCTTTTGAAGTATCTCAGTTTGAGGCTCGGATTGGTGTGCTCAAGCGAGGTCTTGGGAAGACTGCGAGTTATTTACTTAAGCTAAACATTCAAGGAAGACTAAGGCTTCAGAGGTTCATTGACTTCAGCGACAACTTCAAGAGTAGAGAAGGGTCCGATGAGTTTCGTGATTGAAAAGATTAAAATTCTCTTTGTACAAGTTTCAGGCTCAATTGGGAAGGATCCTCCAATTAGCTTGACTCCCTGGTGATGCTTCGTAATTGAGACCTGTCTCTGGCGTCAATCGAAGGGAGGGGGGATTGACGAGATTCAGTTATTTCAGGGAAAATTACCCCCATCTCCACGTGCTGAGGAGGCTAAGTTCTTCGTTAGTAAAGAGGTGGTCGTGGATGTGGAGGGTGAATTCGATCTGATCCTTTCTGGCCTTAAGTCCGAGTGTATCCTTCCGTCGTGCTCAGATAACCCGGAGTGGCAAGGTCTCGTGGTCGAAGAAGACGGAGGCGGCGCGGCCCCGAATTTGGACGAGGTGATGGGCGAAGATAAGGTTCTGTGCTTGGAGGATGAGTGAGGTTGTAGTGTCGTTCGAGACTTTTGTTATATTTTTTTTGTCATGGTTTATGTTTGTTTCGGCCACGTGTAGCCGCATTTTCATTTCGGGACTGGCCGCATGCGGCTTCGAATCCCTGCCGCTTTGCTGCTTTAAATGAATTTTATTTTGTGTTTTAAGAGCGTATGAATATTTGTGGTAGTGTACAGGGATACTACGAGTTTTCATCTCATATCTGGGCGAATTGCTATATACATGGTCCCGTTTCGAGGGTTTTTCCGCAAAATTTGACTTTGCCAGATTTTTGAGGATGCCCAAATATAAGCAAAGAGACATATTTTGGGCTCTCGTGTCGATTTGATACTATGCCTAGAGATGTTAGATACCAGTGTACTGGGTTTAGGGCAAGGCCTAGGTTTATTCTCGGTTTAAGGTTTGCGATGAAATAATCAGCTTTCGGGTTACCTGTCGCGATTTTAACCTGATTTCGTACCAATTGAAGTCCGCGATAGATTCTCGGCTTATATGACTTGTATAGTAGGAATCGAGCATCTCTCCAATGAAAATTTTTAAGTCATCTGGAAGTGCTGACCAAAATTTTAGATTTCTTTTATAGCTTTATTATCCTTGTGATAGATGTGTGAGAGCTATCTTTACGAGATGGCATAGTCTGTTAAGAACGTTGAGAGTTTGTTGTGATCAGCAACAAACATATCGCTAGATATTACCTTTTTGAGTCTTTGCGAAAGATACTTGTTTGAGAAAGTGATTTGAGATGAGGGTTCCGTTTGGAAAGTATTAGCGAAAAACAGTTCTTCAAGCGTTAGCCGACGTCTCGCTATGTCAAAATTTGAGTTTTCTTATGCTTCATTTTGTGGTAAAATGTTTGGCGGGCTCGAAGTGTTTTATGAGTACGATTGATGGTTCTTACTTTGGCTTCTTTAAGCAAGGCAAGTTGCAAGATCGAACATTTGCCTCATAATTTTACGAAGCTTGTAAAATCCGTATTGCGTTTTCTTATTGTTGAAAAAAGTTTCACAAATATCGAGTACATGAGCGAATATTTGAACTTGGGAGTATATGGGTATACGTATACGTATCCACTCCCCCCCCTCCTTCTTATTGGGAGGGGCAGCTGAACTCGTCTTGCGATGAATTGCCAACGTACCCCTTTTCGGGGATCAAGTCGTCTTGTAGTTAAGTTGGTTGCGGAGCGATTGTTTAGTGGTAATATTTTTTGAGGTGCATCACGTTCCAAATTCTTGGAATTTTGACGCCCCTGAATGTTAGCGATTCCGTACGCTCCTGGTCGGACGACCTTTATCAATTTGGAAGGTCCTTCCCAGTTTTTTCCAAGTTTTCCCACGTTTAGTTTAGTGGTGTTTTGGAAAACATTGCGTAGAACTAGATCGCTTTCGCTGAACCTGCGATTTCAAAATGTTTGAGTTGTAGTATTTCACGGCAGCTTGTTGCAATTCTGGATTCGTATGAGCGCTTGATCCCGGCGCTCGTTGATGAGGTCGAGATCGCCGGTAGCATCGAGCTGCTAAGGTTTTCCAATTCGAGGAGCAGCCCTCCTTCGTACTTTGGGAAATGCAACTTTGGCTGGGATCATGCATCATGTCCCCTGGCGAGGGAAAAAAGAGTTTTCTCCCATTGCCCGTCTTGGTGTGGTTCAATGGGGACCACGAACTTCTTCGAGTTCCTCCCCTCAACTAACTTTTTTTGGCATCTAAAAATTTCTTGAGGCCATCTAGTACAGTTTTGGTTGATGGTTTCAGCTTGGCTGTTTCCCTGCGGATATCCGGGAGTCGATTTGGTCAATCATATCTTCCATTTTTTGCAAAACGCCTCAAATCTAGTTGAATAAAACTGAGATCCATTGTCCGTTACGATCTCCTATGGGACTCCATGTCTGCAGATGATATTTTTTCAGGCTAAGCTTTCGACTTGAGCGTCTTTAGTGCTTGCGTAAGATTCTGCTTCCACCCATTTTGTGAAAAAGTCTGTTAAGACTAGCAGAAACCATTTTTGCTTTTAGTTATGCAAGGGATCGATGATGTCCATTGACCACCACATGAATGAATAGGGCAAAAAAATGGAAGAGAGGACCTCAGCGGGCAGGCGGATTTTTGGTACATGTCTCTGGCATTTCTCGCATTTCCGCGCGAATGTTTTGCAGTCATGAACCATTATTGGCAAATAGTGACCGTGGCGATTTATCTTAATTGCGAGGAATCTTCCGCCGGAGTAATTTTTGCAAGATCCAGAATGGACTTCTTCCATGATATTTCAGGCTTTTTCCCCTTTCTACACATGTCATGAGAGGTCCAGAGAGTCTCCATTTGTAGACCTCTCCATCCATTAAGACGTGTCGTGCGGTCTGGGTTTTGATTTTCCGGGATGCCCATTTTTCTATAGGAAGTTTTCTGGGGATGTACGCTCGGATAGTTTCCACCATGTTTTGTCGCAGCCGTAGTCGGATAATTCTATGTTTTCTTCAGGTTGGTTGTTGAATTCGTCGATATCATCATCCTGGAGATTGATTAACTTTACGACGATCGTGGTCCGATGCTTGGGTGGTTCGATGAATCGACCGGGGATTACTCGTCCAAGTCATGGATCAGAGCTTAATGCCAGGGCCGCCAAAGCATCGGCTGGCATGTTTTCTGAGCGGGGTATCCGTGTGAGTGGCGAATTGGTTGAATTCCTAGGCAAGATTTTGGACAAGTTTCAGGTACGAGTCCATTCTTTGTCCTAGCTTCGTACTCACCGCTGACCCTGCTTTGCGACAAGTTGGGAATCGCAGTAGGCAATGGACATTGCGTATTTAAGCCCGAGATCTAATCGTAATTAGGCAATAATTGCTTCATATTTGTCTTAATTGTTTGAGGCGTGAAAGACCAACCAAAGGGATTGTTCCAGCACTTCTCCGGTTTGTAAAGTTAGCTGAATTCCGATTCCTGATCTTGTTCGAATGAGTATCAATCGACGTGGAGATCCCATGTAAAATTTTGTTCTTGGTTTAATGTTCCCTCCATTGGAAGTTCGACCAAGAAATCAGCAAGCACTTGAGACTTGGCACTCGTTCTCGTCGAGACTCAATGTTATATTCGCTTAGTTCGACTGGCGATTTTGCTGGTCTTCCTGATTGATGGGTTTTATGTAGAAACGTCAGATCGGGTAAGTGGTGAGGATTACGATTGCGTGGGACTAGAATTATGGTATCAATTTCTGAGCCGCCATTACTACTGCTAGTGCTAATTTTTCTTTTAGTGAGGTATCGTGTTTTGGCGTCTAACAAGGTTTAACTTATATAAAAAATGGTTTCTTCTCTCCGCGTTCTTCTCTGATGAGGACGCAACTACGGTTGTCGCTGATACCGTGATATACATGAATAATGTTTCTCCTTCCATTGGTTTGGCGAGAACCAGGGGAGTGGTCAAGTAATATTAACGTTTTGAAAGCTTCGCGCATTCTTCAGACCACTCAAAATATTGATCCTTTTCAAAGTGTCGTAAAAGGGATATACACTTATCAATTGATCGAGATATGAAACAGTGAGTGCTGCGACTCTTCCGGTTATCTCTGAACTTCTCGTTTTGTTCTCGGGGAGGCCATATCGATCAATTCGTTGATTTTTTTTGATTCATTCGATCCCTCAATATGTCACAAGATATCCGAGGAATTCCCCGGATGCGACAGCGAATCTGCATTTTCGGGGTTTAGCTTCATATTACGCAGGTTCAATCTCTCAAAGCATTCTGTTAATGGATGACGTGTTTTTTCTTCGAGAGATTTAACGAGCATATCGTCAATGTAAACCTCCATAGATTTCCGCGTTTTTTTGGAAAACATACGTTTACGAGTCGTTGATAGGTGGCTCATGCGTTCTTTAGACCAAAACGACACTACTTATAGCAATATGTGCCTTGATCTGTGATGAACGCAGTTTTCTCGCGATCGTCGGATTCATCATGATCTGATTATAGCCCGAAAGGCATCCATGAAAGAGAGGAGTTTATTTCCGATAATTGCTTCTACTAGACAATCGATGTGTGGCAGTGGAAAGTTGTCCTTAGGACAAGATTTATTGAGGTCGGTAAATCAACGCAGACTCACCACTTTCAATTTTTGTTTTTGATGACAACGGGGTAGCAAGCCAGTCTGGGTAGCTGACCTTTGTTATTGAGCCCACCTTGAGGAGT
>CAJHQP010006580.1:0-37294 GCA_905132765.1 Moricandia arvensis | reverse complement strand
ATCTTACTTTATACTGAGAATTATTTTTTGTTTGTTACAAGTTATGTGAGATCAAGCTTATGGTTTACATTTGGCTCAAATTAAATATTCTTTTTTTATTAAAGCAATGCATGTTTTTTTTATAGATCCAACATGATTCAAATTTGTCTTAAGACTTGTGAACTATTATAAATTACTTGATAACTATTTGTAAGTTATTTGATAACTATTTGTAAGTTATATAGTAACTACTATTTATCTATTTTAGTTATTTAAGTTTGAACATGGATTTAAGAAAAACCTAAATCTTGGAATTCCAAACTAAATATTTTTTTGCTTTTATTATGTTTTAGTCCATGTGAGATAAAATGGAAAGAGAAATTTTTTTTCCTAACTCGAGTATATAAAACGAGAACTCTAAAATGTAAGAGAGAGAGAGAGAGAGAGAGAGAGAGAGAGAGAGATCATATCAGTCTCATATTCTCGTGCACATTCTCTGTACTTAATATTTACCTTAACATGATCCTTGTCTATTGTATATATGTAACACATTATCTATCAATAAGAATCATCCATTCAATCTTATATGGTATCAGAGCTTACGATACCCTAAAATTTTTCTCTCTTTTCTTCCAGCCGTCATCTTCTTCAAGCTCTCTTTTCCATGGCGGAAATCAATCAAATCTCACCCACCAACGCTGGTGAAACTATCCAAACACAACACCAAACTTTGTTCAATGTCAACACTTCGAACGTCACGAAGTTAACTTCCACAAATTATCTTATGTGGAGTCTCCAGATCCATGCTCTTCTAGATGGATATGACCTCGCTGGATTTCTTGATGGTTCCAGCTTGATTCCATCAGCCACGGTCACAGTCAACAATGAGATGACTGTCAATCCAGCCTTTACGCTATGGAAGAGACAAGACAAACTCATTTTCAGTGCGCTTCTTGGAGCAATCTCCTCTTCCATTCATTCGGTGGTCTCGCGTGCTACAAGATCGTCTCAGATTTGGGATACTCTTGCTGCAACATACGCTAAACCTAGCAGACTCACATCAAACAATTGAAGCAGCAACTTCAGCACTGGACCAAAGGAAATCGCTCTATTGATGAGTATTTTCAAGGTCACACCACCCGCATGGATCATCTTGCTATCCTTGGAAAGCCGTTGGACCATGAAGACCAACTCGAGTTCATTCTTGAAGGTCTTCCTGATGATTACAAGACCGTTGTTGATTAAGTGGAGAGTCGTGATAATCAGCCGACTCTTACAGAGCTTCATGAGAGACTTCTAAACCATGAAGCCAAGTTGCTCGCGTCGTCTCCTGCAACAAATCTGCCGGTTACTGATAATGTTGCCTACAACAGCAACAACAATCACAAGCCTCGCTAAAATCAGCAGAGACAGGCTAATCGTCAGCACCCCAACTGGCAAGGCAATCAGCAAAAGCAGTACACAGGTTCTGCAAATCGTCAACCTCGTCCATACTTGGGTCGATGTCAAATATGCAGTACTCAAGGACACAGTGCGCGTAGATGTCCTCAACTCCAGACGTTCTCTCACAATGCCGCATCGATGCAAGCTGTGTCTCCTCCGCCTCGGCAGCCTCGTGCAAATGCTGCTATGATGTCTTCGTACACTGCAAACAATTGGCTATTGGATAGTGGTGCTACGCATCACATTACTAATGATCACAATAACCTTTCTCTACACCAACCTTACAATGGTGGTGACGATGTCTTGATTGGCGATGGGTCTCCTCTCACCATATCCCATACTGGTTCTTCACTGATACCTTCTCTCTCTCATAACCTTGAGCTAGATAAAATTCTATATGTTCCAGACATTCACAAGAATTTGATTTTGGTTTAACGGTTATGCAACACTAATCAAGTTTCTGTTGAATTCTTCCCCGCTCATTTTCAGGTGAAGGATCTCAGCATGGGGGCTCATCTTCTTCAAGGCAGAACAAGGAATGAGTTATATGTGTGGCCAATAAGTTCACAAAAAGTACAAGCCTTCTCTGTGTCTGCTACATTCAAACCAACTTGGACTTCTTGCATTCTCGTCTTGGCCATCCTTCTCTTCCTATTTTAAGCTTTATTATTTCTAAGCATTCTCTTCCTTTTATTGCTTCTTCTCATAAACACTTGTTTTGCTCAGATTGCCAAATCAATAAAAGCCATAAAATTCCTTTTCATCAAACTTCAATAACCTCTCAACGCCCTCTTCAGTATGTTTTTAGTGATGTGTGGACTTCTCCCATAACATCGATTGACAACAACAAATACTATATCATCTTTGTTGATCATTTCAGTCGGTACACCTGGTTATACCCTTTGAAAAAGAAGTCTCAAACGAAAGATGTTTTCATTGTGTTCAAGTCTCTGGTTGAATATCATTTCCAAACCAAGATTGACACTCTGTATACCGACAATGGTGGAGAGTATGTTGCTCTGCATACATTTCTTCAGACCCACGGCATCTCTCATCTGACTTCTCCTCTGCATACTCCAGAGCATAATGGCTTGTCTGAACATAAGCATAAACACATTGTGGAGACAGGTTTGACGTTACTCTCTACTGCATCAGTTCCAAAAGTCTATTGGCCCTATGTTTTTGCTACTGCGGCATACTTGATTAATCGCCTTACTACACCAGTTTTGGATTGTCAGTCTCCATATCACAAATTATTTGGAGCTGTACCCAACTATGACAATCTGCAGATCTTTGGATGTCTTTGCTTTCCTTGGCTGCGACCATACAATGCGCATAAGTTACAAGATCGCTCTAAACCTTGTGTGTTCATTGGTTATTCACTCACACAGAGTGCTTACTTGTGTCTTGAGCCTGCTACTGGTCGAGTTTATACTTCACGTCACGTTCAATTTGATGAGACAACATTTCCTTTTAAGATTTTGGGTAATGCACTAGAGACGTCTCCTCCTTCCTCGTCTGAATCAGCTTCAGAACAGCATCATCACCAGCACTGGTTCCTCTGGTTCTGTCACAGTAGCCCCCGAGCTTGGATCTTCACCAGTCTGCTGCCACTCTTCCGTCCTCTCTGCCGCTGCCACCAACATCCACTACCAGTGGCGGAGCCAGAAAATTATCTTAAGGGGGTCATATATATTATTTATTATATTAAGATTATATAAAATAAGCTAACACATCAATATAATTAATTTACAGGGGATTTAAAACATAAAATTTGTAAATATAGGATTTTTTAGTTAGAAAACTGAAAATGAAGATGAAAAAGAGAGAAAATAAAAGGTTGGGAACTTGAATAGAAAACAAAAAGGGCCAGAAAATAAAATTTAATGGCGTCAAATTCATAATATTTGGAAAATATAAAACAATTTTGTAAATTTGGTGGGGTCAGCTGACCCCACTATGTCTTGAATAGCTCTGCCCCTGTCCACTACTCAGGTATTGCCTTCTCAATACTCTAATGCTTTTTCCCCAAGGCCTACTGCCCAACCTGCAATTCCAAATCACCCTGATACCAACCAACCAACCCTTACCAATGAAAGGCCCACTGGCCCAGCCAATCTTCCAAATCACCATACCACTTCAAATGAACCAACCTCCACCTCCCAAAGGCCCACTGGTGCCCAACCTGCAATCCCAAATCACCCTGATACCAGCCAACCAACCCTTACCAATGAAAGGCCCACTGGCCCAGCCAATCTTTCAAATCACCGTACCACTTCAAATGAACCAACCTCCACCTCCCAAAGGCCCACTGGTCAGTCTACAAACCCTGATACAGAGCGCAATGCGCTGCCGTTGAACTCGACGACTCAACCTGCAACATCAGTTCAGGTTTCTTCAGTCGCAAACCCACCTCAAAACACCCATCAAATGAAAACTAGAGCCAAAAATCAGATCTCAAAACCATCTAAAAAGTTTAGCCTTCTTGCAGAGCTTCCAACCATCATTACTCCTGAACCAACGACGTACAAACAAGCTTTGAAAGATGAGCTTTGGCATGGATCCATGTCTGAAGAAATCACTGGTCAGATTGAGAAAGAAACATGGGATATTGTTCCTCCAAATCCTACACAAAATGTAATTGGTTGCCGATGGATTTACAAGAACAAAATGCTGCCTAAATGACAGCTTGGCAAACACAAATCAAGATTAGTTGCGAAGGGTAATCATCAACAATATGGTTTAGATTATAAAGAGGGTTTTAGTTCTGTCTTCAAGGCGGTTACCATTCGTTTAGTTTTGGGACAAGCTGAAAGCAACCTATGGCCAATAAGACAGCTCGATGTCAAACAAGCATGGTACTTTAACAAAAGCAGTGTTCATGGAGCAGCCACCAGGGTTTATTGATACTGATCGCCCTGATCACGTTTGTCGCCTTAAGAAAGCAATTTACGGTCTGCGTCAAGCTCCTCGTGCATGGTACTTAGAGCTTAAGACCTTCCTGCATCATTCCGGGTTCATCAACAGCTACGTCGATGCTTCGTTGTTTGTTTACAGAAATGGCTCCATTCTAGTCTACATATTAATCTATGTGGATGATATACTTGTTACTGGGAACAACCAAGACACGGTCTCACATGTTATCTCTGCTCTTTCAACAAGGTTCTCACTGAAAGATCAAGGGGGATATAAGTTATTTCCTTGGCATTGAAGTTACTCGCACAAGTAAAGGTCTTCATCTCATGCAAAGGAAGTACATTGTCGACCTTCTTGCAAAAACGAACATGACTGATGCAAAGACAGTGGCCACACCCATCAGTCTGCAGCGAAGCTTTCTTTACGCTCAGGAACGCCACTGGAAAAACCAAGTGAGTACCGAATGGTTGTTGGAAGTCTTCAATATCTTGCTTTCACTAGGCCGGATATCTCGTATGCAGTCACCCGTTTGTCTCAATTCATGCATAATCCTACTGATGAGCATTGGAAAGTGGCAAAGAGGATTCTTTGTTACTTGGCTGGCACTTCTACAAAGGGTATTCTACTTCAGAAGAACAACCCGCTTACACTTCATGGCTTCTCCGATGCTGATTGGCTGGTGATGCTGATGACTACACCTCCACCAATGCATATGTTATTTACCTTGGCAAACACCCTATCTCTTGGTCATCTAAGAAGCAAACATGTGTTGCAAGGTCCTCCACAGAAGCTGGGTATCGTGCCATTGCCAATGCAGCAGCTGAGGTAAGTTGGATTTGTAATCTCTTAACCGAGCTACACATCAAACTCCCTACAGCTTCGGTAATTTACTGTGATAACATCGGTGCTACATATCTCAGTGCCAATCCCGTTTTTAATTCAAGAATGAAGTACATTGCTTTGGACTATCATTACATTTGTGGCCAAGTTCAATCGGGCATCCTTCGGGTGATTCATGTCTCATATAAAGACCAGTTAGCTGATGCTCTAACTAAATCGTTACCCAGAGTTGCGTTTCACTCAGCAAGTAACAAGATTGGAGTGATTGATCTCCCTCCATCGTGAGGGGTGTGTAAGAGAGAGAGATCATATCGGTCTCATATTCTCGTGTATATTCTTTGTACTTAATACTTATTTTAACATGATCGTTGTCTATTGTATATATGTAACACATTATCTATCAATAAGAATCATCCATTCAATCTTATATAAAATACTTCATGTACCACTTCTGTAATTAGAAGATATTATTTTGTTCAAAATAAAAAGATAACAAGTTACTTTTCATAGTCAGGGCAACTACTCGATTTTATGAGCCAGGTAGAGACCAAGTAGCTGGCATTCTCGAGACGTTTTATTCTTAAAAAAAACAAATTTGATGCATTAAAATAAATGTAACCAATATGACTGTAAAACCATATAGTTTGCTACAAGTTTGATGGAAATTATAGAAGTTTGCAACAGTTGCAATCCAAAGAGAGTGTAATAACACATTAAGATAGATTATGAAAAGTCAACAAGTTTTATATGGTTACCACCGGGCCTGAATGTTCGGATACCCGTTCAGATTCAGATCGGATATTTCGGCTTTTCGGATATTTCGGTATATGGTTTTAGTAATTGCACGGGCATTTTTACATATCGGATCGGGTTTGGATATTCTTAGTTCGGACTCGATTATTTCAGATCGAATTCAAATATTTTAGATTTTGAAAAAGTCAAATTCTTCATTACTCAAATTTTTTATATTTAAAAATTTACAATTAACTTAATTGATTTTCAAAATTCTAATAGGTCAATGGATTAATAGGTTTTGAAACAAAATTTTGAAAATACAAAAACATTAAGCTACTTGTTGTTTTGAGAATTTAAATACAACTTTTGTTAAATGAAACAAAAAACTTAACATGCATTTTAAGTGAATAACAAATTACTTTGTCCCCAACTATATGTATATTATATAATTTGAGTCATGTACAACATTAATATAAATATTTTGAATAAAATAAGAGAAGTAAACTAGAAATATAAAGTTAAGTATATATATGTTCGGTTATTCTTCGGATATCTATTCGAGTTTAGATATCCAATTTCTCCTAAATTGATATCCGTTCGGGTATTTTAATACTCTCGTTTGAATTTCGGAGTGAGTATTTCCAATCGGGTTTAAGTTCAAGTTCACATTCGGGTATCGTAGAAAATGCCCAGTCCTAGTTACCACCACCTCATGGCGATATGTTTCCCTCTTCTCTTAAGAGTTGTCCATTCCATTTCTTCACTTTTGGTATTGGTTTAGTTGACCTCCCTCATTTATTTGTGGTGAATTGTGTTTGCCGCTCACATTCTTGCGAGTGGTCTACAACTAGCTAGATGTGGATCGATTAAACCATCCGAGCTGATTTTCTCGGTGATGAACATGTTTGATGGAGTTTCTTCCACACTTTTTTTTCAGAACTCTGAGCAAGAGAATCCCCGGCTAATGTTGATAAAGTGGAATGACTGATGTTTGTATAGTTGTCTCATTTCCTTGTGTGCAACAGCCTGTTCCTCCTTTGAAGCAAGTTAAATATCAGTGGTTGTGGGTTTCTCTTGAGACGACGATGGCGTAGTAGACACTTGCAGGAGCTGATCTATGATAACCGCAGGCACATTCAAGCTTTCTCCTTGAAATTCCATAGCTTACGGACTAAACGTACTCGACCTTGTCCTTTCCGAAGCCCACACCATTGGTAAAGCCTAATGAGGAACGATCCAGACTCCAAATACTCAGATATCGTGCGTGGCAAGTGCCGGTTGGCCTCAGAGACAATTTACCTAGACGTTGAGACTCCGTTAAAATTCGATAATCAGTATTACATTAATATTCAGAAGCATAAGCTGGTCAATGTTGGTGTCATCACTGGTGATTGGTGAAGATCAAGTCGGGAAGATCAGTAATGACTGATTGAAAAAAAACAGGTGCTGAGTTTGTAAAAAGAATCTTCCTTAAAAATATTTTCTTGTTTGGTTTGATTTGTAATTCGTTGTTTGAACAACATTAAAATGTGATGGTAGCTTTTGGTGCAAGAAAATGAAACATGGAAAGTCATAAACAGACGTCTTTAGGTTCAAAAATCATGTTCTCATAGGTTCTCTATTACACTGCCAAAAATAACAGTACAAAACATGCGGAACTTAGACTCGCTTGCCTCGAAGGAAACCTTTGCTGCGACGACTCTTCATCCCCATCTTAAACTTCTTCTTCAACTTCCTCCCCATAGGTTTCAGAGACTTGTTATTATGTTTCTCATCGTCCATTTCCGCATCTGCAAACAACGACATCATTCAAAAACAGAACATAGCTTTTTAGACAACATGTAGAAATTGATTCTACAGTTGAGATCGAAGGAACATACCCATATCGTTGGCTATAGTAACGGAAGCAGAGTTGGTGGTCGACGACGACGTAATTTCCATGAACGGAGAAGCTGGTGGTTGACGAACCGGTAATTTGGGGGCGGCGAGGGCAGCTTCGATGGCGGCGGATTTGGCGTCATCTCTCGTTAGAGTAAAAGCTTCCTTCTCCACTATTTCTCTTCTTATAGCTCTCAATCTCTTCACCCTCTTGCATCTCATAGATTTAGCCATCGCTGCGTTTGAGGAGATCAAAGGGTTTTGATTTTCAGCGTAGGATTCTTTTTTTTTTATAGTTGTGTAAACCTAATCGAGAGGAACTGTGACATTTTGCTCGTGTCCTCTTTGGTTACTAGTTTAACTCTATCGTTTCTTAGGTTAGGGCCCATTGATATATATATTTCTTTTGCTTAAAGCCTTACAACGATATTATAGGCCCAAAATCAAAATTTCTTGGTGTTTCAGATTTTCAGCTTCCTAGACCCATTTCGGTTTTATATATGTCTGGGCCGGGTTCAACTAATGACACTTTGGGGTAGTAGATTTTATAACTCGATCTAATATTTGTTTTGGTTTCAAACTCATTTGAAATCAGGTTAATAATATTTCAAGTTCATGTATTTTTGATTATTTTAGAATAAACATAGAATTGAGTTGTTAAATTACCTTTTTAAGTTTTGAAAACACTTTTTAAATACTAATTTACATCTTCAGATTAGTTTTTTCTAGAGCAGGGGGGTGAGGTCAAATTTGTAAGTTTTCAAATCTTTTGGATATTTGTTCACATCACATTTCTAATAATAAATGAAATACTATCTTCCAATCTATTTGAGTATTTTGGGAATATTTTTAGAATGACTCTAATTAATTGTGTTATTACTAGAATGATTCGTATTTTTTTAAAAAAAATATTAGAATATTTTTCTAGTCAAAATTACCTTTCTCTATATTTATAAAAAAATATAAGTTATCAAAGTAACTTTAAAATTAGGTCTTCGGCAGATATATTTACGAAAAATAAATTTATCGAACATTAAGTCTGTTTACTAAATCTGAAGAAAATATAATGTATCATAAAAGTGGTGGCAGACTTTCTTTAAAACGTCAGATTTCTTTCTACGGTAGAGTTATTTGTCCGATTTGTATAGAAAACAAAATTTTGAAATATGTATGTCGAATGAGACAACATATTTCTCATAATTGATAGATTTTATGAACGAATTAGTTTCTTATGGGAGCTATATAACCGATTTACATATACAAATTTTTTGATTTGCGAGGTGGCAGACTTTTTAGTTTAAGAGGTGACAAATATTTAGACTGAATTATGGGTTTTAGTAAACCATACTAAATAATTTCAGAATTAAATCTAGTTTACTGCAATTCCGAGTTTGGTTTGTTTCTAGTGTATTAAGACCACAATTAGATCTAATTTTTGTTCCTTACCAAGTTGTCTCCTTTCATGGTGGTTTCAACTCTTGTTGCAATCCTTATTGCTTAAAGAAACATGGATCACATCATTCTCGTCTGTGGGAAGTGGAAATTCGAAAGGAAGAAGTGGTTATTTGAAGTGGACAATGAGAAATGTAGTAAATTACTCACAACTAACGAGAAAACTAGATATGAGGATTTTGTGAAAATCATATATCAGAATTACGGAGTTCATTTCACAAACCACGAGTTGGAGTTGGCGTACCTTTTTCCTAAACGTAATATGTTCAAGGAAAACATATATACACCTCAGTTTCAGGGATTTTGTGTCTTCACAAAGTCGAGAATGTTAGACTGTGTGTAGAGTTTAAAGTGAAGAAAAGGATGTTGCAGAAGCTAGCGAAGATCCGAAAGAAACCCTAGAAAACTGATACACTAAAAATTTGATATTGCTACTGTCAAATTAACAGTTGTAGTTGTAGTATTTGAGATTCAATTCCAGAGAACCGTTTTACACTATATCTTATGAGTTTCAAATTCTTAGCTAAAACTTTGAGATTTAACAGAGAACAAGGTAAAAATAGCAGAGATCAAGGTACGGTTTGAGCTGTTTTAAATTTGAGGGAAAGCTAGTCTAGGGTGATGAAAGATACAACCAATGATTAATACATAATCATAATATTTTCATAGCTACTTTCTTTGTTACTTGTTTACCAAAATTCAAATTTAGAGAAATTAAAATAAATGATGAAAGATACAACCAATGATTAATACATAATCATAATATTTTCATTAACAAAATTACTTTTTGTGTTTCATCAAATCCTAAGGAAAAAAAGAAATATCATAGCTACTTTCTTTGTTACGTGGTTACCAAAATTCAAATTTAGAGAAATTAAAATAAATGATGAAAGATACAACCAATGATTAATACATAATCACAATATTTTCAACATAACAATATCTAATAGACAAAATAATTAAAAATACCATATACTATCATTACCAAACTATTAATATACTCTTGCAGAAAACAAAATGCACCATAACCTTAAAAAAGCATAAGAACATATATGATAGTGAATAAAATAAAAGAATTTAAACAAAATAAAATAATTACACCGTCGAAATAAAAGTAAAATATTATCACATTTAAAGATTCACAACTATTTTGTTTAACAATATAGTCAACCGCAACGACTTCATCTCTCAATATCATAACTTTCTATATAAGCAAAAATCAGATATAAATAATTATTCATAAAATATATAATCAACTCTTTAAAACTAAAAATATTGTCGATCCAAACACCTAAGTTAAAATCCCGCGCGAAGCGCCGGATCGGGCCTAGTAAAAAATATATTGTTGTAGTAATAAATTTTAGAGGTACATCCCTTACATCTAAATCAAAAACTTCTACAAACTAAATTCTACAATAAAAGTTTTACAGTTGTAGTTCAACCAATCACCCCCAATATCACAAAGGTGAATGTGCATGCTATATTTTATTTTGGGCCTGCCTCATTTAGCTGACAGGGCTTTTGATTAATTTTAGTTTCCGGCCCATTTGAGAAATCGATGGAAACTCAATATTTGCATCGATAATTGACTTTCATATTTGATTCTTACGTAAGTAACTGATATTTTCCAAGGGTGAATTTGTAAATTTTCCAAAATAAAACATTCATTTATTACTATAGAGAAGTGTTTTCTTGAGACTGCCATGTTAGTAAGGGCATGACTGTTTTCTCCGCTACCATCCGTAATCCAATTTTTGCGGTTGTTAGTATTTTGAAACAATCATAGAAAACACTACAAACCGTTTCAAACCATTATGAACCTCTTAAAATCAAAAGATGGTTTCAGCTAGTGCTTGCGATTGCGAACGGTTGCGGAAGGATAAATTTTTTCTTTACAAAAAAACTAAAATATTCAATAAAAAATTTTAGATTGAAATAATAGATTTGTTAAAATATATACATATTATATTTTACTTTATATTATAAAATTTAAAAACAAAAATATTTTTATATTTATTATACTATTATGAATTTTAATATTTTTATAATTATATAAAATATAAATATTGTTAATTTATTATTTAACAGTTGTTGCATTTGGTAGTTAACCAACCATAAGAGTCCTGCAAACGCACCAATTTCTAACCGATGTACCAGTCGTACAAATCTCTAAAAATGCTTAAACTGTAACCACCCGTATCCGCAAACTTCAGCATCCGCAAACTTCAGCATCCGCAAACTCCCGCAACCACACCCACAACCCCTAAGGTTACACTAATCAAGCCCTAAGTAAATTAAGGAGAGAGTGGCACATATCCCTTTTACCCATATATGTGTTCTATTTGAATCGTTGATGAGTTTTACGAGTGCAGGGCAAGTAGGCTTATAAACAAACAAAATCAAAGCCCAATTTTCACCTTCACCTTCTTCAGACTTCGTGACCATGGATTTCTAGGGTTCATCATGTTGAGCTATGATTAGGTCAACCGGCTATGGAGTTTCTGGAGGTTTATGTTACACGCGTCGTCATGTTGAAACTCTGGATCGAACTCTGTTTGTGATGTTTCTTCTGAGGTTCTTCTCCTCCAGACGGTTACAGATGCATTGATTCATGGTCTTAACAAATTCTCCCCACTCCTATCAAGAATTCTCATTCAATGCACTTCACCTCTCTTCCAGTCGGTTACTCTCTTACTATAAAACGGTATGCATTCATCCTGTAAACATCATCTTTTCACTCTTCACAACCCTAAAAACCTTCTTTGAGTAAGAGTGGCTAACTCATAACTCCTCCTTATTGACTTGAAAGCGGGTAGCTGTGGCACCACCGTCGACGGCTGTCTGCTCAGATTTTGGGAGGCCAAGAATGTGAAAAGAGGCAGCGAGCTTATAAGCGTCGATACGCTTCCCCTTGATGCCAGGGTAGCTCCGGCTATTTACAAAGCAAACTCTTCCCTTTTCCTTTAATATTTACAAGTGATGATAGGATCAATCATTTGAGTTGAACGTTTCTTCAGGCATAATTTTTGAGTATATTAATCAGCTGATTCTTACCTTTTCCATTTGGTTCTGACTCTCGCTGTAATTTTAGATTTTGTTGTGAAGTGATCACAGTCTTCAGTTGTTAAAAAATTTGTGTGTTTGTGAAACATATCAGAAAGCTTATACATGTCAAATATTCAAGTTTCTTTGTCAGCTTGTCACTTACATATGAAGAGTCAAACGAGCGAACAGAGAAAGTGTATGTAGATCATTAATACTTGTATAAGTCTTTAGCTTCGATCTATCTATATCTCTCTGCTCCCAAGTTGCTGGCTTTAGCTCATTACCATCTTGATTTTTTACTAAAATGGTGAAGTTATTTAGTCTCAATTCAAACCAATATGCATATGTGTTTGTAAAGAAAGGCTCTTCCTTGCCTTAGACCATTGTGGAATTAAAGATCACTTTCGCCTGAATTTTCTTCCTTTATGCCCTCAACTTCTCCATCTTTTCTGTTGTGTTTCATTTAATCCTCTCTTTGTCATGTAGCTAAGTACGGTTCACGGGTCTTTGATTATGATACATTCCAATTTGAGGACTGAACAAACATTTTGAGTGAGGCAGTAAACGTTACCGCGGGTTGGACATCTCATTATTTCATACATATCTAACAAAACAAACCGATTCTCAGGTGATCTCTTGCTTTAATTAACATCCTCTTTGAAACTAAGAAGCACTGCTACACTATTTGCAGCAACTTCACCAAATCATTGATCCCTTAGTGACTTAACACCGTCGAGTATTTGTGGAGCATTTGCCGTAAACAGAAAAGTAAATCCAGCATTGGAAGCTAATGTAAGTTCTTTCACTCACTAAATAATTGTGTTTGTCATAGACAGCAGCTACTATCGAATGTGAATATAAAATCTTCTTATGTAGAGTTTAGTTCTTCACATCTCTACATATTTTCTTATCCAATTTGTTGGCTAGGGTTGGCGATCCAAAAGCTGCAGATATTGTGTTCGCATGTGGGTCTATATAATTGTCGTGGGAATCGACGTGACTCACAAGTTATTGCTACAGAAAAGATGTTGTGTAAACCCAAGGATCTGCTTACAGCTGAAAAGGTCTTTCACACATTTCCTTTAGTATATTCGTTATGATGCAAGTGGGGTTGTGTTCGAAATCTATATTTATATGAGAAATCCAGAAAGACTGATAATTCTATACGGTGCTTACTAAGGTTTTAAGTGTTTGCAATGTACGATAACCTACAGTTCTTTACAGGTACAATGTCTTAATCTGCTTAAATATGGAGTTTAATCTTCAAGCTTTTTTCTTCATAACCAATTGTTGTTGTAAAATAATATTTTAGTAAATAAACTAAAACAAATATTGATATGAAAATAGGAATTAAAAAAAATTCACTGTATTAATTAAATACATAATATAAATTATTTTTTTAAATACGAAATATAAATATATTAAATTTTTAATTAACTACTAAAACAATCTCAACCGTCTATTAACTAAGAGCACTGATTCATTTACAAAATTAATGATTTATACATAACATATACCGAATTTTCAAAATACAAACAAATATTAATAAATATTTTACAAAATAAAATAAAATTTGCCGACCAACCCTAATAGATTATCTTTCATTGTTTTTCTGAGTTTAAGTTATTTAGTTTTTTTTTTGTTAACCGTGGGGTTTCCAGGCCTTGTAGTGACCAAACAATCCCCTCGAGGCCCGCAGCAGCAAGGGACGCTAAACTAAAGTTCTTTAGAACCGTCCGCAGCCAGAACCACTGGCCCAACAAGGTTGGTTTTCAAGTTATTTAGTTTCAGAAAGTTACTTTGTATCTCACATACCTTAACTCTCACTGTCATTGTAACGCTTCTCCTCAACATTAACACCAACAATTAAGCTTGTCAGTTACATCCTTGAAGCCAGCCCTCCCACAAAGTATGTTTAATGTCCTCCCCCTCCTCCTTTGTGTTTGCGATAATCTATGTCCTATAAATAGAGATGATAATTACGCCAAATGTCATCGCTTAATCAAGCTCATTCCTCTCTTTTCCTTACAAACTCTAAAAGAATTAATTGAGGATCACTCGCTGATAGACTTTTCCTATGGATTAGAGCATCTTTATCCCACATAATCTAATGGGTTTGATAAACTTTTTTTTTACTATTTGTCCTAAAAAAATTTAAAAGTGCACCAATTGCGGGCCGCCACGTATCAGTGGGACCCGCGAACAGTGCAAAAGACCACAAAACACGGTTCTTATTTAGTATACATAGGAGACTAATTTTTTTTTAAAAAGTGACCCCCTTGTAAGAGACCCTCTTTTTAGAGGGATAAAGATGCTCTTACGTTATCCGGCGGAGAAAGAGGCTGTTGAATCTATGACGTCTCAAGTCACATAGATGGCGGAGATATATGCCGTACAATGGAGGAGGAGCTTCTGCCGTTATAGAGGCAGATTATAGATGTTTTTTCATAGTGTTAATGTATTAGGCTCGAATTGAACAAATTTGCAATTTTTGGGAGCTTAATAGGATACTCTAACTTAGGTATTCTCGTTTTTTTGGTCTGTATTGTTATTCCATCTCTACCTCTTCTTCTATAAATCCATATTTGTTGTGAACTTAGAGAAAATAGAAGGGAAATTCGTGTGTTTTCTATTCATAATATAAGGTCTCTTTATATAGGGATTACAAAGAGGTTTAAACCGACCACAAGTAAAAATGAAATAGTATAAATCATATTGCAACTAGGAAAAGGAAAACATCCAAAACCAATATGGAAAAGGTTTTCTCTTTGCCGGAAACCCTAAACATATTTGGTCTAGGTTTAGTAAACATCTATTCAATAGGTTTATGGTTGGGCCGGTAATGTACGGGCCGACCATAGACCTATCGACCAAGGGCTATCGAGGTTATGACACTCCACTATGGTTCATAACACATCCCCTTTGATGTCATAACCATGTAGTACTCCCTAGATGTTGCCTCATTAAAACCTTTGACCAGGAAAATCCCAATGGGATAAAACCACAGTTAAGGAAAAAGAGTACAACGCGTATTACTCCCCCTTGTTTTGTACCTCACTGAAAATCTTTCAATCTTCTCATTCCAATCTGATGTATTAGATTCTTTAGTGTCGAGGTTGGTAGAGATTTGGTGAAGAGGTGGGCTGAATTGTCACTCGACCATACTTGGACCACTTGGACCTCTCCTGCCTTTTGAAACCTCGTGGGTGAAGAAGAATTTTGGCAATATCTGCTTCGTTCTATCTCATTTGATGTACCCATCTTTGAGCTGAGATATGCAAGCTGCATTGTCTTCATACATAATGGTCGGTTCTTCTTTTCCATCAACCATTGCACAATTTGATCGGATATGTTGAGTCATCGACCTTAACCAAACACATTCTCGACTTGCTTCATGATAGCTAAGATCTCAGCATGGTTGGATGATGTGGCTGCTATGGTATTCTTCATGGATCTCCAACTTATAGCAATTCCACCAATTGTTAAAACATAACCTGTCTGAGATCGAACATGGTGTGGATCTGATAGATAACCTCAGCAAAACCAACTAAACCTTCTTGTGATTGGTTAGTATAAAACAATCCAAGACCTTTCGTCCCTTGTAGGTAACGAAGTAAGTGTTTAATCCCATTTTAGACAGTAAATTCACTGCAAAACATATATATGGTCGAGCGCCAAACACATCAAGGCTCCTATGGCACTAAGATATGACATTTCTGGTCCAAGGATTTCTTCATCCTCTTCTTTGGACAGTATGGGTCAGTATCCGGACTAAGTGATCGTACGACCATATCTCTTAAGTACATTTTCTGTATATGCCATTTGATGCACAAAGATTCCATTGTTTATGTACTCAAGTTGTAATCCCAAAAAAACTTGGTTTTCCCAAGATCTTTCATTTCTAATTATTTCTTGAGATATTCAACTGTTTGGGAAATCTCTTTAGAGGTTCTTATGATATTCAAATTATCAACATAAACTGCTATGATCACAAATCATTTATTCTCGGATTTTCTTATGAATATACATGGACTGATCGGATCATTCTTATATCCTTCTTCCACTAAGTATTCACTTAGTCTATTATACCACATTCAGCCACTTTGTTTCAATCCATAAAGGGATTTATTCAGTTTAATGCATAGTTGTTCTCGAGAAATTTTCTTATATTTGAGCTCAATACCTTCTGGAACTCTCATGTATATCTTATTATCCAGTGGACCATATAAGTATGCAGTTACTACATCCATCAAGTGTAAATCCAATTTCTCTCTAATAGCCAGACTTATTAGAAATCAAAATGTAGTAGCATCCACCACAAGGGAGTATGTCTCCTCATAATCTATTCCTTCTCTCTGTGAGGATCCTTGTGCAACGAGCCTTGCTTTATATCTCACTGCTTCACCATGTTCATTTCTCTTCCTCACAAAGACCCACTTATATCCAACTGGTTTAACATCATATGGTGTCCTTATAATCGGACCAAACACATTTCTCTGCTTTAAAGAGTTTAACTCCACGTTTATGGCTTTTTCCACTTAAGCCAATCTGATCTACGAGTGCACTCTAATATAGACGTGGGTTCATGATCCTCGTTCATATCCATAAGTTTAAGTGCTACCTTGTATGCAAATAAATCATAAATGTCGACATTCTTTATGTCCCATTGTGTTCCAGACATGATATAGTTGATTGAGATCTCATTATTATCAGGACCATTAATACCATGAATCTTGGTGTCCCAAGCCCCATTGATTGGTACATGAGGTTTAGCCACGACAATTTCTGGTTCGACCGGATCAGGGTCGACCAAGTCAGGTCCGACCATGGTGGTTTCGACCATGGTTGGTTTGACCACAGATTCATTTCTAGCACCATTATTTGATTTCTGAGGATTCTTATCTTTGGAACCTATTGGTCTACCAAGTTTCAAGCGTCTCTTAGACTCTGTAGCAACTTGGTTTTGTCTCTCTTGGACATCAATTTGTATAGGTGCATTACAAGCTGGTATATATGACTTAGTAATTTTCTTTGGGTCAGCAAATGAGTCTGACAATTGATTAGCTAGCTTTTGTAAATGTATAATCTTTTGGACTTCTATTTCACATTCTTTAGTCCGAGGATCTTGCCAATACAATGATGGTTGATTACATTCAATTTCTCTTACCAGCTTATTATCTCCCCCTAATGTTGGATAGTTGGACTCATCAAAGTGGGAGTCTGCGTACCTGGCCTTGAATAGATCACCCGTGGTTGGCTCAAGGTATTTGATTATAGTGGGAGAATCATATCCAACATATATTCCCATCCTCCTTTGAGGTCCCATCTTAGTTCTCTGTGGTGGAACAATTGGTACATATATTGCACATCCAAATGTTTTTAGATGGGACACATCTGGCTCATGACCCGTGATTAGTTGGGATGGTGAATATCTATGCTCACTAGATGACCTGATGCATATTAACTCTGCTGCATGTAAAAATGCATGTCCCCAAGCAGATACTGGGAGTTTCGACCTCATGAGTAATGGTCGAGCAATCAGTTGAATTCTTTTAATGAATGATTCGGCCAAGCCGTTCTGAGTATGGAGATGTGCCACATTATGTTCCACACTTCCCCATGGACATACAATGTTCATTAAAAGCTTAGGAAGTGATTTCACCAGCATTATCTAGACGTATAGTCTTTAAAGGAAAGTCTGGAAAGTGAGGTCTTAATCTTATTATATGTGCAAGCAATCTTGCAAATGCCAAATTTCGTGTGGACAATAAGCATACATGTGACCATATGGTCGATGCATCTATAAGGACCATGAAATATCGAAATGTCCCACAAGGTGGGTGTATTAGTCCACATATATCAACTTGTATCCTTTCCAGAAAGTTTATTGTTTCCTTAGTCACTTTGACTAGTGATGGCCTTAATCACTTTGACTAGCGATGGCCTAACAATAAGTTTCCTTTGTGTACATGCTATAAGATATAGTCACCATATTAATGTCTTCCCCTCATCACGTCCCAGAATTGCTCATCACGTCTAATGATTGCACTAATCATTCTCTGAATATTATCTTTCCATGTTTGTCTATTGCCTCCTGTATAAGTACAGACCATTAGTCTTGTGAATAATACATCAATCATTCATACCTAATATGGTATCAGAACTACAGATCTAGAATTTTTTTTTCTCTGCCTCTCTCTTTCTATCTCTATCGTACTCTGTTTCTTCTCCTATAAACCCTAGTTCCTCTGTTTCTTTCTGAAATCAATGGCCAACGAAACCAGCAACTCCTCTGCTGAAAACACGATGGTGTACAACTCATGTGATCCCTCCAAAACTCTCCTCTCGGTGAATATGTCAAATATCACCAAACTCTCAAACAGCAACTATATCATGTGGAGTCGCCAAATCAAAGCACTCCTTGATGGACATGAACTTCAAGGCTTCATTGATGCCGAGTCTGTCATACCGGCCGCTACAATCACCACTAATGGTGAAACTACGACAAACCCTGCATTCGCCGCATGGAGACGCCAAGATCGGCTCCTCTACAGTGCGTTAATCGGTACCATCTCTCTCCCTCTCCAATCAGTTGTCTCAAGCGCCAACACCACTCGTGAGGTTTGGGATCTCCTTGCCTCCACCTTCGGAAACCCAACTCGTGGCCATAAACGCCAACTGAAGTACCAGATCAAAACATGTGTCAAAGGTACCAAAACCATAAGCGAGTACCTTCGTCTGATCAAATCCAAAGCAGATGACCTGGCGCTACTAGAAAAACCTCTGGATCCAAGATCTAACAGAACAAATCCTTGCTGGTCTTCCGGAGGATTACAAACCCGAAGTTGACGCTATCAATGGAAGAGATACCACAATCCCTTATCCAGAGTTACATGAAAGACTGCTGAATAGAGAAGCAATGATACTCTGCGCTGAAACTCCTCCAGTGACTGTGGCGCCCGTTACTGCCAATGCTGCTGGCTCACGACCACGACACCAAGGTCAAAACAATTGGCGATCGCAGAACAACAGAAACTACAGCACCGGCTCTTACCAGAACAACAACAATCGACAGCCTCGTCCTTATCTTGGACGTTGCCAAGCGTGTGGTATACAAGGCCATAATGCCAAATACTGTCCTGAATTTAAAATTATTCGTGGCTCACAAGCACCACAGTGGCAAACACCACACTCAAACCAACATTGGAGACCGTCTGCACCTCCACAACAGCCGCCATGGCATCCCACCGCAAATGCTGCGATGATCACAGGCGACTCCTCCCCTTGGCTGTTAGACTCCGGAGCCTCCCACCATATGACTTTGGATCTTGCTAACCTATCACTCCATGCACCATACAATGGAGGGGATGATGTGGTTATTGGCGATGGTTCTGGCATTACCATCTCCCACACTGGTTCTTTATCCTTACCCTCTCTCAAACATCCTTTCTTTCTTGATAATGTGCTCTATGTTCCTTCACTAGATAAGAACCTTATTTCTGTTTTTCAATTGTGTTCAACTAATAATGCTTCAATTACATTTACCCCAACATTCTTCCAGGTAAGGGATGAATACGGGGGCACTTCGACTGGAAGGTAAGCCTAAGAATGGCACATACCAGTGGCCTAAACATCGTGTTCCACAGCCACCTTCACTCACTTTTGCTTCAGTTATTAATACCTCTATTTCGGATTGGCATTCTCGTTTAGGCCATCCTGCTTTACCAATTTTAAAGACAATTATTTCTAAGTTTGATTTACCTAGCTCTGCTCCTGCTGAAATAACCAAGCCTTGCAGTGCTTGTTTAATCAATAAAATGCATAAGCTTCCTTTCGGTTTATCTTCTATTCAGTCTACTCATGTTTTAGACATAGTCTTCTCTGATGTTTGGACCTCACCCTTGATTTCTATAGATGGTTTTAAGTACTATGTGATATTTGTAGATCATTTTACTAAGTACACTTGGTTTTACCCGTTGAAAAGGAAGTCGCAAGTCTATGAAACATTCACAAGGTTTAAAGCTTTGGTTGAAAATAAATTTCAGTCCAAACTTAAAACTCTATACACCGACAACGGTGGTGAATACATGGCTATGGCGAGTTACCTATCAACACATGGGATATCTCATTTTACTACTCCACCGCACACGCCCGAGCATAACAGCATAGCTGAACGTCGACATATTGTTGAAACAGGGTTATCCCTCTTGACACAAGCATCAATGCCTAAGTCTTACTGGACATATGCTCTAGCTACTGCGGTGTACTTAATTAATCGTATGCCAACTTCGATTTTATCTTACAAATCGCCATTTGAATGCCTCTTTGGAACCATTCCCAATTATTCAAAGTTCAATATTTTTGGTTGTTTATGTTTTCCATGGTTAAGACCTTATGCTTCAAATAAGTTAGACTCACGATCAACTCCCTGTGTATTTATTGGTTATTCTACTACTCAAAGTGCCTGTTATTGTTTAGATCGTACAACAAATCGGATTTATGTCTCACGACATGTTAGTTTTCATGAATATGTTTTTCCTTTCTCTATGCCTAATGCGCTAACGTCTGATGTCTCTCTTGATGAAAATGTCTCAGACACTGAACAGGTCTCTGCACCCCAAGTAACGGTTATTCCCATTACTCCACAATCGTGTGTTCCTGCTGCCACAACACCATCGTCCTCGACTTCTGTACCTGCACCAACAGAAACACCAACTCTGCAGGATCAGACACTTTCACCATCACAAGTCACATCCCCTACTGCGACAGAAACTTCCAACCAACCCTCTGGTTCCCCTACAATACAAGCTGATACTGTTCCCATACCACTGGTGCCAACTCGACAATAAACAAGAAACCACAAACCGGTTCAGAAGCTGAATCTGCAAGCTACTGCTATACCACTTACAGATGAAATACCAACAACAGTCCTCCAAGCCTTGAAAGATCCACGGTGGCGTCGAGCAATGTATGAAGAAATCGATGCTCAAATCCGAAACCACACATGGGATGTTGTCACTCCACACAAACCAATCAACCTTGTAGGATGCAAGTGGGTGTTTACGATCAAGCGGCATGCTGACGGCTCTGTAGACAGACTCAAAGCCCGTCTTGTTGCTAAGGGATTCAACCAAATACCAGGGCTCGACTTCACTGAAACCTTTAGTCCAGTCGTTAAACCAACAACGATCAGATTGGTTATGAGTGTCTCAGTATCACAAAACCGGCCGATAAGACAGTTTGACGTGAACCATGCCTTTCTTCAAGGAAAACTTGACGATGAGGTTTACATGATGCAGCCTCCTGGCTTTACTGATCAAGACAATCCGATGGGAGACTGTAAACTACGGAAAGCAGTCTACGGCTTGAAACAAGCACCTCGCGCGTGGTACAATGAACTCCACACCTTCTTGCTTCAATCCGAGTTCAAGAACTCTTTGGCAGATGCGAGTCTATTTATCTACAACAAGAATGGAATTCTTCTCTACATGCTTGTTTACGTGGATGACATTATCCTCACCGGCAACAACAACACCTACCTGCAAAAATTTATCCACTCTCTATCGACCAGATTCTCGCTAAAGGACTTAGGAAACTTATCCTATTTCCTAGGTATGGAAGCACATCGTACTGCTAAGGGTTTATTACTGACACAAAATCGCTATGTTGCAGATTTGCTGCAAAGGACAAAGATGACTGGAGCTAAACCGGTGTTAACTCCAATGTGCCCTCACACGACACTCACTCTCCACAATGGCGAACCCATGAAAGATCCCACACAATTCAGAGCTGCTGTTGGCAGTTTACAATATCTCTCGCTTACTAGACCGGACATATCATTCGCCGTCAACAAGTTATCACAGTACATGCACCAACCAACAACAGAACATTGGCAAGCTGTGAAGAGACTCCTCCGCTACCTTGCTGGCGCACAGAACCATGGGATATATTTTGCCACCTCCAATACTCCATCTCTCCATGCTTATACATATGCTGATTGGGCAGGCAACAAGGATGATTACACCTCAACCGGGGCTTACATCGTCTACTTTGGTCGACATCCTATTGCTTGGTCTTCTAAAAAGCAAACAGGAGTGGCTCGTTCATCGACGGAAGCTGAATATCGATCCATTGCTTCCACTACAGCCGAGATATGCTGGATCAACTCTCTCATTTCCGAACTTGGTATACGCACGACAGGCACACCAGCTATTTACTGCGACAACATTGGGGCTACCTATCTTGCAGCCAATCCGGTGTTCCACTCGCGAATGAAACATATCGCTCTCGATTACCATTTTGTACGACATCAGGTTCAGACTGGTAATGTTAGAGTAACACATGTTGCCTCAGCGGCCAAAGTGCTATGCATATGCAAAACAATCCTAAAGATCAATGTATATATGTTCAATAGGTTATATGGATGCTTATCAAACAAGTTCAATGAGCAAAATAAGACAATCCAAGTCATATAGATCAAGTAAACCACATGGCCATGTGAGATGATGCAATAATCTCAGCAATCATGATCTATATGTTCAAGTATTCTTATTCGAAAACAACCAAGAAGATCATGCCAATAATCACAATTTATTCTAGATGGTCGGATCCTAAAGACAAGGTGATCAGATTCAAACTTAGGATATTCAATCAAGGTTCAACCCATTTAGGGTTTTAATTCGACCTAGTTAGGTTTCAGGTAGAGATTAGGTTTTATCAATCAATAAGATCAATTAATGGTTAGGGTTTTAAGGTTTTAGGGATTGACCTATATGGATTAGGGTTAGGGTTTAGCATTTGAGTTAATTCCCTAGTCAACTTAGCAATCGTCTAGGGTTAAGTCATGAGTGAAAAACAATCAATCTAATCAACCTAACAATTGGATTAAAGCTCAAGACAATCAAATCAAACAAGAATCAAACAAGTAGTTTAAGATTTTAGGGTTTTAGCAATCAATTAAGGTTTAGGTCAAGATGTATCAATCAATCTAGAAAACAATCCTTAATCGGTCAAGAACAATTAGCAAGCAACCTCTATTCTCAAAACAATCAATCGAAACAATCAAAAGCTTTTAGGGTTTTGATTTGAACATTAGTATTTTGTTATGAACCATAGTGGGTTTTCATAACCTCAATAGCCCATGGTCGATAGGTCCATGGTCGACCCGTCCATTATCGGCCCAACCGTAAACCTATTGCATAGAAGTTTACTAAACCTAGACCAAATAGGTTTACGGTTTTCGGCAAAGAGGAAACATTTTCCATATTGGGTTTTGGATGTTTTCCTTTTCCTAGTTGCAATAGGATTTGTACTATTTTCTTTTTAGTTGTGGTCGGTTTAAACCTCCTTGTAATCCCTATATAAAGGGACCTTATGTTATGAATAAAGAACACATGAATTCCCCTTCTATTATCTCTAAGTTCACAACACGTTATCAGCACGAGTTTGCTCCCTAAACCCTAAGCTATAGTTTTGACTAAAACCCTAATCCCATCAATCATACTTATTCGTGAAAACCTCCATACTTTTGATCCGTAATCAACCTTCAACGATCAAGCTTGCAAAACGACGATCCTGATCCAGATTCAATCTGATCATAACAAGTTCCAAGCTCCTCTCTCTCTCTCTCTCTCTCTCTCTCTCTCTCTCTCTCTCTCTCTCGGTGGTCCATTCAACTCGATAGAAAAGAAAATGTAACCCGATAACCCTAATACCTCAAAACCCCAATCGAATGAACTAATGATAAAACTAAAACCCAAAACCGATTGAATGAACTTAGAACGATTTCTAAGTTGCTGGATAAATTGACTGATATACATGGTTCATTGTTTTTGATCAAAACTCTAATCGAAAATACACGAATTCCCTTTTCCCTCTCTAAGTTTTACAACAATATTTGATTTTTCTTAAATTTTTTTAAATGGCCTACACAATTGGATATGTAAACCAATTCTAATTATGAACATTTAAGTGGACAAGAAAAAACAGTTTGACATGTAGTCTTTCTATATTATCATCCGCTTATAATATACTAGATTTTTTGGCTGCGCTACGCGCGGCTAGTCTCGTAAACAAATTTTCCAATCATATTGTTTATATATATATATATGATATATTTTATAATTAAACTTATAATTAAAAACAGAAGAAATAGAATGTTAAATTAAATAGAAAAAATAACGATTAACAAAATCATTGTAGTTAATAAAAAGTAATACTAATAATGAACAATTTTGTTTTATAAAATATAGATTTTCTAGTTTTTTTAAAAAGAATCCTCATTTTAATTTTGGTATAAATAACATCCATAATACTTATTGTAATATTCGAATCTGTAGTTTTATATTTTTTATCTTCAAAATGTTGGTAGAAAATAATCACTATCAAAATCTGAAAACTAAGTATATAAAATGAATTGACTTTTATTTAAATTTAAAATGATATTATATAAATTTAAGATTTTATATATTTTCTTATTAGGAATAATTTTTATTTATTCTATTTATTTATAAGCTGGATGATATTAATTTATCTTTGCCATCAATGTTTTGAATACCAAACCGAACATTTACTTGACGACATTGCAGTTAGGTCAATGATCACACCGGTCCAACTGGATTATAAGTTTAATTTAATTTTAAGTTAAGTATCTATATATATGTATAATTATAAAATTATTTTATAAGACTTTTTATCATTTTTGAAGCTAAAATGATATGGAAATAAAATGAAAACTTCAAAAACAATATAAAATATAATGAAAATAATTTATTTAAATAGATATTAAAAACAATACAGGTTTATATGAAATTATTTTAAAATTTTACATTTTTAACTTGAATTTGAAAAAAAAATCGGGGTTTAATATCAAACTGGACCATCGGTTTAGCAAGTGACCGGTTCTTAAATCGAATTTGTTGGTTTTTAGCACAACTCAAAATTGTTTAGAATAGAGAGAATCATGATACAACCAGCCGATCCCAGTTTTAAAACACTTCTTGTCACAGAGCATCGCTTTTAACAACAAACAACAAAATCATTTTATGAGACAACTTTTTATTATGAACTTATGTCAAAAACCATATACATATTTGATCTGGATCAGCAGTCAAAGCAGCAATGACCCGTATAATCTCTGGTCCAGCTTTAATAAAGAAGTGTTAATTAAAATTCTGCCTTAGTCCCCTAACCCAAAATTTATTTATTTGGTATAAACTAAGAAAATCGAATTTGAACTTAGATTTACTGAATTCAATCTGAAATTTGTATCAAATCTGGATAAAAATTTATTAAATATTTGAATAGGTTCAAATTTCTGGTATTCAAAGAACCGGAATTGAATCCGATCTAAACGAAAATATTTTTGGTATTTGAATATATCTGAATCAGATGTATATATTATTTTATTTTTAGATTTTGAGAAATCTAAAATATATATGAATTTTACAATTTTAAAAATAGTTTAAATGGATTATCTAATCCTGGACCCGAACTGAACCCGCAAAGATTCGAACCCAAACCAAAATTTCTAAATATGTGAACAGAGCTAAAATATTTAACCCCGAAAATTCGGAATCTGAATAGACCATTCCGAATGGGTACTCGAATGCTTGACACTAAGATTTAGGAAGCATACTCATAAAAAATTGAACTTAAATGAAATTATAGGTATTTATTTACTGTGAAATCATGTGTATATATTTTTACCCGATGTATTTTTTTTAGTAGTTCCTTTGAAATCAGGAAGTTGATACCCAATTGACGCTTCTATTTCTTCTGAATCCCTCCCATTGTCTCAGCACTTGGAAAAACCTATGCTGCTGCAACTCCAAAGCTGTGTTTGAAGATTTAAAAAAAAATCATAACTGAAAGTTTGAAACCTTAATATAAAATTCTATTTTATAGGACAATATTCTGTTCTGTCTCGCAACCTAAAAGATCTTCCCTACAAAATCTTCCCTACGGTAAGAAGTAAGAATACTTATAATAATATTACCTGTCAATTTTCTTTGTTGTTAAGAAGTCAAGACTTGTGAGACAATGTACATCGAACTCATTAATCACTCAAATATCATCAATAAGACCACAAACAATCAGAAATTACTAAGCTTAAGATCAAATTAATCACTTAATTTTCTGTGAGTTTCACACCAATGCTTGACGTGTACAGTCCTAGGAGAGAGCAAACACAGAGTCACAGATATGTTTACTTACATGAGCGGAAGCATGCAAGTCCGGCACCGTCTGCGGCGTGTTTCCTCTTACACTCCATCACCCTCTTTTCTTTTAATCCTCAGCTCCGATTTTGACTCTTATTTGAACCACTTTGTTTCTCACATGTGTGTTCCTATGGAGTATAACGACCACCAATGCTGAGATGCTCTAGTCAGTATGTATTTGTTTCTGTTCCTCCAGATTGTTGATCATTCACTTGTATCTCTTGGGCCTCTCAAGATAACTCAGCCGACCAATGGTGTCTCACGGTCTCTATTTTCTCTGAAGCTTCTCACCTCTTCCACCCAATGTTATATCTCTGTCTCTGTTCCTGAGTATTCTTTTGCGCCTCTCAATATGAGGATGTTACTGTTCCTGCAGATTTTCTAGAGTATAAGCGATGATACTTTTTTGGATCAAAGGGAACATATTAATTCAAGAACTTAGGATCATAGCTGTTGGAATCATTAAAACATGGCTTGCCTAAATGAGTTTTCTCAAGTTCACGACACTCTTCCAGAATAGCACGCCTAGTATTACACTACATATTTTATAGCTCAGAGTCCCTGTAATATGTCTTCCAAGATATTAAAATAGGTGAGCTTATTCATTTCAAAGTAGAGAAAAGTATAGAGTGGAAATAAGAACTATTGTTAATTTTATTATATTGCAACAAAACAACTTAAACATATATAAAAGATTTTGGATATGAAACATACCAGCTTTTTATTTACTTCATGGTATTAACTTAAACCTTGGAGTGGTTGTGTGAAGCTACTAACAATTAAGATCACATACACCGAACTGAAAAACATTTTAAAACTGTTCTTTCTATAAGTTGAGGTATCGCCAGAGGAGAAAGATATTTTCTTCCCTTCTTCATACTTCTGATCGTGTGAATATACAATGAGCTACAATAAAAAAGAATTCATGAGAGACGTCTCGCTTTGAAATCAAATCAAGAATCATGAGCAAATTTATGTACTGATGCAGAATCATACGATAATCAGGGCTCAGTTTTGTGAAGGACTTTCAAACATTTGACCAAACTTCCATCACGTAATTAAATGTAATTGCAGCTGAAAATGAAAAGTTTTGAGAAAAGGAATTCACAGCAGTTTCCACAAATTGGAGAAAGGATGAAGCCACAAACTTGTGGTGAGAAAGACGGCCTTGAAAGTCTATTGGAATATAAACATGGAACATAACTCATCTATCAAAGACTTCTTGAGATCATCCTCACTTTGCAAGCTCCAATATCCAGTAACGCAAATGCCAATGCATATTATCATTTATCAACATAGGAAAAACACATCTTATGCATAAAAAAAAGAAGACCACGACACAAGTAGAATTATTACCGGCAGTGTTTTGATCTTCTAGATCAATCTCTTGTCGAAGTTTCGCCTCGTCCTTACCAAGCTCTGTAGGAATCGGCTTCCCTTCTGTTTACACATAAACAAAAGCATCGAAATCAATAAACAGTGAGAGAAACCTTAATAGAGAGATTGTTAACGAATCAGTCGAACCTTGGAGGGCTTCTCTTATCTTGCGCTTCTTCTCATAGAGCTTATGCTCATCACCTTCCAAGTTCTTCCTGTCGAGATACTCTTTTCTTAACCTAACGTTCCCCCCCCCCAACATCTTGATTTCCTTTGTCGTGACTGAGAGAGAGAGAGGCTACGGAGGAACTTTGTTTCGTTGTGGAGATTTAGGGTTTTACGAAGGGTTTCCTAGTGATGCAATGTGTTTGGTGTCTATAAAAGGTGAAATGGTATTGTAGATGCAGAGTGATATCTGATAACGACGAGTTGCAGAAATACGAAACGATGCCGACGAAGAGAACCCGCTTATTTTGTAGAATAAAAGCATGTGTGAGGTGGCTGTTTGAAGATCTATGATTGGATGATTTTTTTTATTGACATGGCATGCCTCTCCTTGGAGGATATTTCCCTTTTAGTATCAGTAGATGTAGATACATAGGCAACTGATACAACAACGTAGAAAAACCGTTATTTTTTAATTGTTGAATCTATGGGCCTCTCGAATCTGCATCCATCCAGATACATAAGCCTGATATATAATAATATCATGAAAACTTATACCTTTTAAAGATTAAATATTTTCTATCAATTAAAAATATATTTCAAATCAAATAAATAAGAAATATAAGTAAAATATTAATTTTCATCGATAAAAATATAGTAAAATGTTATTTATTATTATAAAACGTCAACGTAAAAATTAGTTAAAAAATATTATTAGAATTTAATTAGAATAACAAAAACAATATTTAAATATATATATATATCTAAGTAGTAACTGTCATGAGTATTAGTTTTTCATAAGAAACCTAAACTCAAAAAATATAGTTCATAAAATAAAAATTAAACAAATAGTGAAAATTGATGTCAAAAATGGGTTGAAGTTAATGATAATTTTAATTAAAACAAATTAATACTTTCTAAATTATTGTATCAAAATTGTAGATATATTTACGAGAGAGCATTTAAATCACTCCACAAATTAGAGTAACAAAAACTTCCATATCAATTGACCATAATAAATACTACGAAATCAAATACCATCTTTTGAATCGAGCTTGAAAAGTTAGTTCTCTTTTTTTTTTCCTCAAACGGCTATTATATTACTCAACTTGAGGTGGTCTGGGAAATCAGACCGGAATAGAACAACCAACAAAACAAATGTTCATATGAAAAGAACGAGCATTCCTAGCTAGAACATCTGCAGTTCCATTAAATTTCCTTGGGATATGAAAAATCTCAAACGCTGGAAAGCAGATTCTGTTGCAAAACGCGGCCAGTCCTTGGGCTCCGAAACCATCGCGATAACGTCCTTACAGTCGGTGCCAAATCTCTGGCATGTAGAGTGTTGAAGCATGCATTCCATTGCCCATCTAAGAGCTTCCAATTCTGATTGAAGTGATGTCTCTCGCTTCCTGAGGTTACGCGTACTCAGAAGCTCAATATTCCCCTTATCTCTCATCCATACCCAGCCGCACCCACTAAACTGATCTGTGTCGGTCCAAGAACCATCCACCATGCAAATATTTTCAAGACATAAGGTCTGTGATGATTCACTTCCCAGCATGTGAGCATTCTTATTAGCTGTCTCATTAGCACGAAACCATGACAGACATTCGCTTTCTGCATATCATATTAGCTCTCTTGGATCTCTATCAATTCCCCTAAAAAGCTTATCATTCCGGGCCTTCCAGATATACCAATTATCCAAGGAAAGGATCTTTGTATTGATCCGTTACATCTTGCACGTTTTTCCTCCAGAAAAGATAGTCCATACTTGCAAAGATACTGGGCAGGGGAAACACGTTTGGACATGATGGTATCGACGATAAAGCCCATGCTTGTACCGCAGGAGGACACTCAAATATGGCAAGAGTAATCGATTCCTCCGGCTCCCCACATCTTGGACAATAGTCATCACATCTTAAATGTCTGTAATTTAAATTTTATGTGACCGCCACATGCCATGATATCAGTTGCCATAAAAGATGACAGATCTTTGGGGGAGCTTTGACTTTCCAAGCAAAGGCTTGAAGCTCAGTTATACTAGGTTGACATGACTCACCCACCACATTGTTCCTCAAAAGAGTCCTGGCCACCCAGTAACCTTATTTAACCGTGTATTGTCCATTCTTGGTAAAGCACCAACAGAAAGAGTCTCTATGATACGACGTACTTATGGCTAGGGATCTGATGAGTGGAACATCTTCCGCGTCCACATAATTGGTAAGTAATCCAATGTCCCACTCCTTCGATTCATGATTAATGAGATCACTAACTCTCATGTTTGGATGCAGTACCAGAGCAGTGGAGAATGCTGGCCTGGCTGGTGTTGTCGGAATCCACGGATCTTCCCACACCTTAATGTCATGTCCAGAATGGACCTCCTGACTAATAACCAATAGCAATAAACTTCGTGCCGCCTAAATACTATTCCAGACATATGAAGGATTAGTTACCGGCACTGAACGCAAAAGCGAACTTGTCTGATAATATCTCCATTTTAGCACCCTTGCCACCAGTGAATCTAGAAATTGGACAAGTCTCCACATTTGTTTTGCTAACAGCGCCAAATTAAATTCATGTATCAAACGAAATCCAAGGCCTCCTTCCTTCCTTGGTTTGCAAAGTTTCTCCCATTTTGCCCAGTGTATTCCTCGCTTAGGTGGGTTTGAGCTCCACCAAAATTGTGCAATGGCACTAGCAAGCTTCTCACAAGTGTCTAATGGTAGCAAGAAAGTAGACATCACATATATCGGAAGAGCTAGAAGAATGGATTTGATTAAGACCTCTTTTCCACCTTTGGATAACCATCTACCCGTCTATCCCGTTTACTCTATGTAATAACTTTTCCTTAAGAAAGGCAAAAAAACTTACATTTAGATCCACTAATATCTTTTGGAATTCCCAAGTAGGATTGCATCCCTCCCTCATTTTGGATTCCTAGCTTATCCTTAATCAGCTGCCGAGTTTGGGCATTTATCTTTTTGCCAAAGAGCAAAGAAGATTTCTCAAAGTTGATACATTGACCAGACGCCACACCATATTTCCTAAGCTCTTTCATTACTTCCTCACATTCACGGGGCTCCGCCTTACAAAAGAACATGTTGTCATCAACAAAGAGAAGGTGAGATATCGAAGGACACGCACGAGTTACACGCATCCCCGTTATCTTCCCTTGATTCTCTGCATGATTAAGAAGGCTAACGAGCGCTTTCGTGCATAGAATAAAGTGAAAGGAGACAAAGGATCTCCTTGACGTAAAACTCTTCCCGGCAAAATGTTTCCCCTTGATTGCCCATTTAAGAGAACCTTATACCGAACCGAATTTATACAGCGCATGATCCATCCAATCCAAGTTTCTGAGAATCCCATCTTTCACATCACTGCTTGAATGAAAGGCCATTCCATACGATTATACGCCTTACTCATATCTGTTTTGATGGCCATCCTCTTATTTCGCCCGTTCTGCTTAGTTCGCAATGCATGGAACATCTCTTGCGCAATCATTACATTATCCGAGATTTGTCTGCCAGCCACAGATGCTAATTGAGTTTCAGAGATTAGACCTGGTAGAACTTTTTTTATTCTCTGGCATAAGACCTTGGAGATTATCTTGTAACTAACATTACAAAGACTGATGGGCCGAAACTTACCCATCTCATTTGGTTTGTCTACCTTAGGGATAAGACAAATATTTGTGCCATTAAGCCCATTCGCCATTGTTCCTTCAAAAAGAAATTGATTGACCGTAAGGGTCAGATCATCCTTCACGATATCCCAGAACTTCTGATAAAAGAGCGCTGTCATTCCATACGGACCGGGAGCTTTCTCAGAATGCATCGCGAACAGAGCTGATTTAACCTCCCATTCCGAAACTGGCCCTGAAAGCATCTCATTGTCTGCCCCTGTAACCTTTGTTGAAACCTCCGAAAGAGCCTCATCAATATTTTCTGGATTAGATGTCTCAAACAACTATCTAAAGTAGGTAGTAGCAATAACCACTAGGCCATCCTCATCTTCCACAACATTTCCATTAGGATCCAGAAGTTGGGTAATCTTATTCCTTGCTCTCCGCTGCTTTGTTACCGAATGGAAAAATTGTGTATTACGATCCCCTTCTTGAAGCCAAAAATTCCTACTCTTCTGTTTCCAAAACATTTCTTCTGCCTTAAGAGTGTCAGACAGTTCCTTCAAGGCCGCCGCTATTTCTGCAGTTGTGGCTTCATCATTCAAGTAAAGGCCCTCAACCTTTTCTTTTAGCTCCTCTATCTGTTTCCCAGAGTTTAGATCATTCTGCCTCCTCCATAACCCAAGAGCCTTACGACAACTTGAGATATGTTCCATGATATCTGGATTAGGGGAGAGATCTGGTGACTTCCATCCATCTAAAATAACTTGTCGAACATCCTCTCTATCAATCCACCTCTTACCAAATTTGAACGATCTTGATTTTCTCACTGGCATGGAGAGGATATTTGCTAGAACCGGACGATGATCCGATCCCCACAACCTCATATAGTTAACTGCAGAATGTGGAATTTTATCATGCCAATCCTCATTGCCTACAGCCCTGTCCAATCAGCATCGAACTATAGACCCTCCTGCCCTTTTTCCAACCCATGATAACATATTTCCCGAACAAGAAAATTCCAGCATTCCACAATCATTAAACATCTGTTTAAACGGCAAGAAAGAACCATCCGAACGAGGCCTTCCACCCACTTTTTCATCATGGCAAGTTATTTCATTAAAGTCACATATCATAAACCAACGTCATGTTCTTGTTGTTGAGAAACGCGTAAGACGTTCCCATACTTGTTCTCTTTGTTCTAGCTCAGGGTCACCATAAACAAATGTCATATAGACTTTTATTCCATTAATGATTGTCTCAACATCAATCATTCTGTTATTCGAAAACAAAACATTAATTTGAAATTCTTCTAATGAAAATAAAGCTAAACCACCGCTAAGGCCAAGAGGCTCCACGGTAAACAAACGATCAAATCCTAAGTCGGTCTGAATGTTTTGCAACAAAGACCTATTATTCTTCGTCTCTGATAGAAACACTAGTCCTGGGCGATGCTTCTGACACATTTCCTTAAGGCGTCGAACTGTGAGGTTATTCCCGATCCCTCTACAGTTACAACTGAGCGTCTTCATGATTCCATATTGGATGAGTTTTTAGGCCTCATCACATCCTCTAATTTCTCCTGCCTATCTCTCATCCTCTTTGTGCTGTGCCGCCCCGATCTACCAGCTCCACCAGTTGAACTTGATCCCAGGGACTTTGATCGTTTGCTTGGAGATCCTCGACGAAGGAACTCTAGTTTCTTACTTGGGAAGCTCAATGGAGCATTCCTCTTGACGCCAGATTTTAAAACTTTTGCTTTCTTCTTTACTGATTTTGATCTCCTTTCCACAACAAAGAGTGGTTCTGGCCACTTGGTTTCAGATTCTCTGAGCTCCTCTCCTAGCAGATCATCCTCACTTGGTATAAAACCCTCCATGCTGTCATCCTGCTCATCCAACTCCATACCATCCAGAGCTCCAATAATCTGATCCTCCTTGATCTCAATCACACGAGAAGGATAGAAAGTGAGTGATCTAGCTGCTCCCTTAGAACGGGTGGTTACATTACACTCCATGGGATTGTCCCCAGCTGATGGGGTGACAATCTTACTTGCTAACATCTTCCTCTGGTGACCTTCATCACTTCTCTGCTGCTCAACCTCCGGAAATTCAATGTTCTCAGATAATTGTTCATAGGGAACAATATATAGCGGTCGTATAATATCCTCTCGAAGGTCCTCAGAGCCCTTCTCTCTATCAGAGTGCCTCCTATCATCCTCACTTATCAGGTTTGTTGGAGATTTGGCTCTCCATCTCTGCTCTGGCTTGCGATGATATGGTTCATATCGACCACCTCCTTTTCTGTTACTTCTATAGTAGTCTTGACGATTCCTTGACACTCTTGCTGAACGTTCCACACCTCGTGTATCAAAGCTACCTCTGGATCGAGATTGACCCACATAAGGATGCTCTCCAGCACTATGTCTGTCTAATCTCATCTCACCATGAGCCTGATCAGTCCTCTGTTGCCATGAGGATCTCTCAAGTTCCTCATTTGCTACTGAATACTGTGCTTGGCGCAACAATGGTACCTGGACCCTGCAGAAAACATCAGAACGTTCACTCGGTTGCTGGAGTCTAGTATGGATACTAGTACTAGGACAATATCCTTTCTCATGAGAGAGTATCCCACAGATGGTGCAGTGCTTAAACATCATATCGTATTTGATCTCAATGGTGACTTCATCTCCCTGTGGAGATTGAACTTTCCTTGAGAATTTTAATGGCCGGCGTGAGTCTATCTATATGAGCATACGACCCTCAGATAGCTCCAAAGTATCCACATGACCAATTCTCCCACCAATATTTCTCAAGTTTCTGTCTGTCTAGAGATGCAGGGGAAAGCCTACCAGTTGGACCCAAAATGGAATCACCCAAGGGTAGTCATCATGGACTATGGGCTCCCATCTGACCAGGACAAACATACAAAAGTTAAAATGGAAAGGACCCTGTCGAAGGACAAAGTTAAGATCCTCCTCAGAGCTGAAGTTGAAGAGAAACTTTCAATTCCCTAGGTCATTTGCAGTAATCCTGTCTTGTAAGCCCCATTGTGACGGCATTGTTTGGAGAAGCTTTTCCACTTTTTGTTTTCTCGGATTTAAGATCTTTCCAATAAGAGAAAGTCTGAATTCCTTGATAACAAAAGAATCGTCATGGTCCGTGAGCTTTATTGGTTCATCATCATCATCCTCATAAAGCAAGCCCTTGCCTTTGATATCAGTTAAGTGAACAGATCTCATCCTAGTTGAGGATCCCATATTAAGATCACACCAAACTAACACTATATGTTAAACCCGTCCACCTGTAATGAACGTGGTGATATGGAGGATACACAAGATGACGCTCCGCCAATATACCAATGAGTATATTCGTAAGGGAAGATGTTGATTCACGCAAGGACGATGGCGTATACAACTCGAGAACTTATGATCCTTAACATTGAATGACAACAAAGGTATGAGAAGTCCGTTGAATGCACGTCAAACTGAGAAGTCCGAAACACAAGCCAATGATCTGATGCTTCCTAGGTGATACGCCCTAAATAAGGATCACTCGACCGGATTGGGTTGATATGAACTCCGGATGGAGAACTGATGGATTGAAGGGTCGCACGAAGGTTGCGGAAGGCCTCCGATATTCCCGACTTCAGTTGGTGCTTGATATGACTCACAAGTCCACCAAAGGAAGCTCCTCTTGTCGTCGCTTGATATGACTCACAAGTCCAACGATGTTGAGGTTTGTTTATCTCGGATATGACTCACCAAGAAAACAAGAAAAGTTCTTCAAAGAACAAAGAGTTTAACTCAAAACTAGATTGATAATCGAATGGTTTATTGCTGAAATGAGATTACATATTTATAGTAATGAAAGGCATGTGAAAAGGCTAAAAGAATTGTGGAAAAACATGTAATCTAGTCAAAATGTCTCTTCGGTTCATGGTCTTGGTTGAATGACTCTTGGTGTCTCGTCCTGGTTCATCGAATCTACTTCTGGTCACAAAATGTCCCTTCGCCTACTGTCCAGGTTCATTTGTACCCGACGGGTGTACTGCGGTAAGGAGTAGGACGCACTGTGGTATGTCCGTGCGATTGATTGATGAACTTTTGTGAACGGATGACAACTTTAGTTGAACCAAATCTTCAGAAAGCTTAAGTATCCTCGCCTTAGAGAGATTAGAAGGATCGATCATCATGAAATCTTCAATCTGGTCGGAAAAATCATGATCATGTCCTTCGGGCCATGCGGTACGTACCAAACGGGTCAGAAGCGAAGTGTTGTGTCCGTTCTCTGGTTCCACTCGTTGATCTTGAATTCTGACTTGACTGTTGTTCCTAGAATGTCGAATGGGTCGGGAAAGACTTGCTGTGGGACAGTCAATTCGCTCATCTGGTCGTGGTTCCAGCCTTAGGTCATCTCCGGATGTCCGCGGGTTGATCCTGTAGACGACACTGTCCGTTGATCTGGTACGGTTGGACGGGTGAACCTCGGTTGGGCTGTTCTGAACGTCCTGATCACCGTGCTGGGCTGGTTCCACGTCCTGGGGTGTATCACTAGGGGTCGTGACGTATCGTACTGACCACGAGCTTAAGCCGAGGCCAAGCGAAGCGACCGTATGAATGTAGACGAGCCAACAAACACCTGATCCGTCGGGTAATCCAGAGCTTATCCCCGTCTGAATGTAGACGAGCCAACGAACGTAATCCGCCGGATCAAACGAGGAGATGCACCACGGAGAGGTTACGTCCGACGAGAGACCGTAGAAAGGAGACCAGAAGCTGGCGCTAGATGGATCCGAAGGAAGAGGGATCAAAGGATGAAACCTTATAGAGCCAGGAGACAAAGATCTCTGACCTATATCTGGTGATCAACACCAATGAGTGCTGAAATTCCCAGAAAAATCAATCACAGAATAATCGCCATGGTCACCGTCTTCAGTTCCTCAGAGCCTTAGGGTTTTCGCCGGTAAGTTAGTTGTCAATAGAGACGTAAATACTAAAATTATTAAAATATGAATAGTTTTGAAAAAATTATAATTTCATAAAATTAATACTAAAACTAACGTACCGAAGAAAATCTATAAATTAATACAATTTTTTTTTTTGGAGGGTGGAAAATTGCCCTTTTTCTGATAAAGCCAAGGGTAAGCACGGCTCTGTAAGTAGTTAGACAATATTAGGGTTAGTTGAAGCCCATGCCCAATCGTTTGTTGGTTTAAATATTGTATGCCTCATCATCCTTCATCTCCCCGAATCCCTAAAACTGAGTAAAAAAAAGAGTCGAAAAAAACCTATAGCCGTCGAACGATCAAAGTCTCCATGGACGAATCCGCAATCAAAGTAATATTGTTCTTCTTCTTCTTTTGTTATTCTTTGATATATAAATATATTTATATCTATATATGTATGTTGAATTTAAAGTAGTAGAATTTCTGATTAGATATTGTGTACTACTATCTTAGGGGATGGAATTGGATAGTGACTTGGATGCTATGAGAGCTCTAAGAAGCCGGTAAATTGATTTGGAGATTTTGTTTATCATACTGAGTTATGATTTATCATCATGTTTCCGAAGTTGATTTTTGTCTTGGTTTACTTCTTAAAAGTTGTAGATGATTT